>JAQFXM010006559.1:0-13059 GCA_034693345.1 Entomobrya multifasciata | reverse complement strand
TCCTGAAGATGAATATAGATAATATTCGAAAGCTCGAGAAATAAACTAATTTCCAATGTCATCCATGAAGTCCGATTACTAGTTTATAAAAAAAACTTGATGATAAAGGGATGAGTAGTCTGTCTGTCGGTCTGTCTGTCGGTCTGTATCTGCGATATCTTCCAAACGGCTCAACGAATTTACATGAAACTTGGTATATATTAATATTATTTGATGCACCAGGATACAAAGTGTCTAGTAGAGGAATAACTTAATCCTCAATATGTACTATCCACAAACATTAAAAGCCTTTCCCGAAACACAGTATTTTGATTTGAGTCTAAATAATTTCATTTCGTCACTTTATACTTTACGCTTCATGGTCTAATTATAGTTGACTGTTTAAAAAAGTCGAGCATATTGAAAAAAAGAAATAGCAAACGAACATATATATTTTTATATTGAAAAAAGGTGGATGCAGTCTGCTGTGAGTGTAGTACTGACTTTTGTATTGATCTGCAATGAAATATTTTACACTTGGGTTTATTTATTACACAGTGCTTCAAAAATTCTGAAAATAACTCCATTTGAAAGCCTATTTTCCAGTGATAAATTATAATTTTAGTTTGCAGTGCTATATAGTTAGGAAGTTACTTTTTTGAGCTAATTAAGCAGTGTTTTTGTGAGTGTAGTGCACCTATTCCATCATCATCATCGTTTTTTTTCATCCTGATGAGAGAGAAGACCCTCGTTCACATTTGCTTAATATGCAAATAGGAACCTTTTGCTACCTACCTATCATCCCAAGACACTGTCAAATTTTGTTGAACATGCGAATCTCTTTGTGTCCCATTTCTCTGCTGGTTTTTTGTACTAGCTAAGCAGCACAAAGTAAAGCAAATATATGGTGACCGGTTGACTGGTTGGTACATATCACACACACACACATAAAAACATTGCAGGAGTGATGCTCTGAAGGAATACCTTTCGTGCTTGTCGATATTTGACGGAGCTAAAGAAGTGCAGCTTGGACAAACAATTCAGCCAACCAACCACCATTGTAAGTAAAGCAAACAAAACAGGATGAAGAAAAGAAGAGGATAGAGAGACAATGCATGTGTAGATTTTTTTTCGGAAAGAAGCATAACTATTTTTGTCTCATTGTAAAGCTCATAATTACCAAACAACTCATATAGCGCAACACACACATGCATATATTATGCTTCTCCCTCTCTCTCTTTTCTTTCTAAACTGCATGTATGTGCTGTCTGTTGTAGAATAACTGACTTACACATTAAACTATATAACTTTCACACTCGTTAGCTATTGCACTGCATATAATATATAGTTGGGCGGCAGAGCGGCAGACTGCTCTATACGAACAACGTTTCTGTAGTTAAGTACGTTGTCTGTACTATACTAACAGGTGAATAAAGTAAACTCATGCATGCAACGGCAAAACTCGAAGTCATAGAATACGCACTGAAGCCAATCTATTTATATTCTGTAGTTAAGTACGTTGTCTGTACTATACTAACAGGCGAATAAAGTAAACTCATCCATGCAACGGCAAAACTTGCGAAGTCATAGAATACGCACAGAAGCCAATCTCTTTATTACCTGTAGTTAAGTACGTTGTCTGTACTATACTAACTGGTGAATAAAGTAAACTCATCCATGCAACGGCAAAACTTGCGAAGTCATAGAATACGCACGGAGGCCAATCTCTTTATAGCTCGTAGTTAAGTACGTTGTCTGTACTATACTAACTGGTGAATAAAGTAAACTCATCCATGCAACGGCAAAACTCAGGTGCTTGATTCTAGTAGACAAAGGAACATGCCAAGCTCTAAAACCGCATTAGAAAATAAAGAACACAACTTAGAGTCCCCAAGCCGAAAACGTTCAAGACTATCGAGTCTCCCTGCCACAAATACGTCAAGTCCAATGAACTTTGCTGGACATTCACCTAAGGACAAATCGGAACATCCACAACCATATTCTGCTATAAATTACTTTGAATCCACATCAAATGCTACAACCCACAACACGAACCCATCAATTCCAACAATGGCTCCTACACTAGCGGAACAAAAGCTCAGCAATCTGGAATCGCTGATTTCTGAGTTTATAAAAACTCAGAGTACAAACAACAAGGAAGTGAAAGCAGCACTAGAGACAGTGCAATCAGACACTAGTGAGATAAGAGTAGTCAGAAATAGCTTAGAGTCCATTATTGATAGATTTGACAATCTTGAAAAAGACTTCGAGGAAATCAAAGAAGTCCAACAAGACCTGAAAAGCAAGACAGAAGAGAACTCTGAAAAGATACGTGAGCTCGAAGATGCTCAACTACACGCTATGGACCGCCTCAATCCTAACTATCTTATCTTAAACGGCCTGACAGAGACTGCAAATGAAAAACCAGAAGACATCGTCCAACACATTAACCAAATTATTCGGGTCAATCTGAGGATTCAAGCACCATGTACCGCCGCATATCGAATTGGCAGAAGTGATGCGGCAAAAAGGCCAATTAGGTTATACTGGGTTAACCAGGAACATAGGAACCTAGTCCTAAAAAGCTCCAAGCTCATGCCTAAAGGCTTGTACTTGAACAAAGACGTCCCAGCACAACTCCGGGAAATAGCAAAAAAGATAAGGAAGAAAGCTGGAGAACTGTATCAGAAAAATATACCGTATCAATACCGCTTTAATGGCATTACGGTAGATGGAGTCTTCTGCCATCACTCGGATATCGTTTTAGACGATGCAAATACAGATCGCATGGATGCGCAATAGGGATTCGGCCTGCTCACACACACAAACTCTAACAAAACTCAAGAACCAACAAGTTTTAAGAACACTGATATAACATTTTGGAACATTCACGGACTGAATAATTTATATAACATGGACAAAGAAGATAAGGAAATAATTTTAAAAGCAAGCATAATAGGATTAACAGAAACATGGCACGAAAACCAAATAGTTAAATTACCTAACTATCTACAAGGATACAACTATGTAAATAGCACAGCCTCTCGTACTAAGGCGAAGGGGAGATGTAGTGGTGGCATCTTACTACTATACAGGAATACTTTTGTACTCGAAGACTTGATAAGCAG
The DNA here is from genome assembly GCA_034693345.1 of Entomobrya multifasciata. NCBI lineage: Eukaryota > Metazoa > Arthropoda > Collembola > Entomobryomorpha > Entomobryidae > Entomobrya > Entomobrya multifasciata. Next base: position 9,952 of record JAQFXM010006559.1, on the reverse strand, counting down.
CAACAATTACTGTATATTAGCACAACTACGACATAAGCAAACGAATAAGAAAATAACTATTGCAACCATTTACATCCCACCGGGACCTAAACATGATAAGTATCTGGAAGAAATATTAAGACGAATAGAATCTTTACAGCTAAATGATGATGTAGTGTTAGGAGGTGACTTTAATGCAAGAACAGCGAACAAACAAGAAATACCCTGCGACTTAAACCCAAACTTAGGCTCATACAGAAGATCAACAGACAGAGAACTCTCACAAAGAGGCAAGACACTAATTAGCCTATTAGAATCTAGCAGCATGATAATCTGTAATGGGAGATCAAACTCTGACCAGATAGGCAATCCAACATTTATAAATAGGAATGGTAGCAGCGTTGTAGATTATATTATAGCTGACCCAAAAACAGCAATGAGAATCACTGACTTTAAAGTCGAAAATACGGCAGCATCTGATCATCAGCCCATAACAGTGTCTTTTTCGATATTCCCTGATCTTAACCATACAACATCTACCGAAAAGGAAAAAACCATTCTACGTTGGAATCCTAGCAAAGCGGCGGCTTTTAAAGAGGCAATGCATAAATTGCCTATCCCCGACCCGAACGAATCTGTGGAAAATCAATATTTGTTGCTTGACAACTCAATCAAAAACGCCGCAAGCACTGCTGGTCTAACTCAGGTGTCCAGAAATAGAATCGTGGCTAACCAACCTTACTTCGATAAGCAATGTGCAAAAGTCAAAAGAAAACTAAACCAAAGTTTAAGGACTTGCAAAATTCTTGGTTTCGTTTCCCCTCATCTAGACAACTTTATCTCCACGAAACACAGATTTAGAGAATTAATGAAGTCAAAGAAGGAGTCGTACTTTCAGCAAATTGGTGACCAAATCGCAGCTAATTCCAACCCAACGGTCTTCTGGAAGGCAGTCAAGTCCCTTAACCACAAAAGAAGCTCTCCCTGTGAGATCAGTAAAGAGACATGGGAAGGTTTCTATGATTCAGTGCTACCTTCACGTGAAGTCGACGATACAGTATTCTCTGGTGTCATCCACCCAATGCTGGACAGATTAACCGTGAAGAAGTGCTATCCTCCCTTAAAAATCTGAAGCTGCGAAAAAGTCCTGGCACCGACTGTATAAGAAATGAATTCCTTAAACACCTTCCGCTTAAATGGACCGACTCGCTGACTGCTCTTTTCAACACATGCCTCGCCGCTGAGAAATTCCCCAGCAACCTTGTAAACATAGAGGTCGTTATGCTACATAAAAAGGGAGACGTCACAGAACCTAGAAACTACAGGGGAATTTCACTTATCAATACAGTATTGAAAACTTTGACTAGTATCTTGCTAAAACGACTGGAAAGATGGGTGGAGAAAAATAACATCCTACCAGAAGCACAAGCAGGCTTCAGAAAAGGTAGAGGCTGTGCTGATCATGTATTCACACTAGATGCAACACGTGAAATCTTTCGAACACGATGCAAGAATAGAAAACTACACCTATTATTTGTTGACTTCGCTCGAGCGTTCGACTCTATCAATCATAATAAACTTTGGAATAAACTTAACAATATCGGCGTTTCACCTAAATTGATCCGGACCTCAAACGGTTATACCAAAAAGTATGAAGTCGCCGAAGGAGTCTTGCAAGGGGAACTGACCAGCCCACTCCTTTTTTCGTTGTACATAAGCGACATAGAGGATACTTTTAAGCTTGCCGAAGCGACTGGCATTCGGGGTATTAATCTGAACCACAGATATTCATATCACGTCCTAGCATATGCGGATGATATGATTATTCTAGCAGACTCGCCAGGACAGTTACAACGCAAACTAGATGTACTTCACTTATACTGCGAGAAGTTGGGTCTCACGGTCAACGTTCAAAAAACAAAAATATTGGTGTTTCACCACGAACACAAGGCGATTTTATCACACACATCTTTCTCGTATGGCAATCAAATCGTAGAAGTCGTCAAGAACTTTACCTACCTAGGGGTTACTTTTTGCACTTGTGGAAAATTCCACGAACATGCCTCGATGGTCAAAGTCAAGTGCGCCGCAGCAACAAAGACTCTTATCAACATCATTTCTAGAAGCAGAACGTACTGCTGGAAAGCCATGATGCGCCTTAAGGACTCTATGTTACTATCTATTTCACTATACGCTGCGGAAATATGGGGACTGAATGAAGCACAGCAAGTCGAACAAGTCCAGAACTCCTTTGTAAGAAAGCTACTACATCTACCCGGTAACTCGCCTGGTTATCTAGTGCGCATGGAAACCGGGATTCTTCCATCCTCTTACCACATTCTACGACGCTCACTGAGCTGGTGGAACAATGTACAAAAGCACGACGAATCCCGGCTTACTAACATATGTTTCAAAGAGCTACTTAATCTGGACTTAAAACAATCTACACCTTCCTTCCTTAACTGGGTCACAAGAGTTAAGCACAACATTATGAAACTAGGAATTCCATTTGTTGCGCATCAGACCTCACCATTCGACTGGGAATATTTAAGCATAGGAGACGTTGTCTCGCTACATGTGCACAAGAGTGAACAGGAAGATATTGACAGAAGCGAAAAATCCAGCTATAGCTCTTTCTATCATAGAATGAAGTCCACACACTCCGCCGAACAATATCTATCATACAAGATTAGCCTCCAAACCAAAAGGACATTTTGTAACATGCGTCTACATGCCGACAGGCTCACATTTCTGAATCTCTACATCAACCATTCTGCATACAAATTCAAGCCCACAGAGAGATGTCCCTTATGCGGAACAGAGAATGATGACTTGTTTCACGCTCTAGTCTCCTGTAAGCACTACGAGTGTGTCAGATCAAAAAGTTCAGCAGAAATACGCACTAGTCTACACACCCACAAACTCTTCAGGTCATACGATGAGGAATTCGTTAAATCAACCTCTAATAATGTAGCTACGCTACTGAAACGAAGACAGTTTCTGCTCGGAGAGTAACTCGTCGTCATATTTATCTATTTTTACCCATTAACCAAACATGTGTGATGAGCTTCGGCCTACAACTCTTCAGGAACACTTCAGGAAAAATAACCTTTAAACAATTTTAACTTACTTAAATATTTAAATTTAATTTACTTTTGTACATTCATATTTACTTTTTACATACTTAAAATACACTTTTAATTACCCATCATTACTCAAGTATACTTATACCTTATAATTATGAAAATATATCTTGTATGAATCATGATCTTGAAAATCAGGCGGGCGAGCTTTGCTCTCAGAAACCGTCAAATAAACTCCCCTTTGAGGGAACTAACTAACTAACTAACTAACTATATTTTTATATTTGTGAGGTGTTTAATTAAAATTAAGATAATATAGGAATGGGTAAAAGCCCTTAGTCCAAAAATTGTATTAACTAATTCATGGGCCTCCAACAATTATCGATACGAGTTTTGTTCGACCACTCCAGACTAAAAAATCATTTCAAAAAGCTTTTCCTTTTATGACTTGATAAACGGTTGCCAAAACAGAGTTCTATTTTCACATAGGTCAAAGCGGAACGTCGGCAAACATGGTTGTTTTTCTTATTGGATTTATGTCATTACTGTAGTGATTATCTATGAAAAAACATATAACCTAATCACTTCGAATGGGGGCATCGAATGGGTAACTTATTCGTCCTAAATAATAATTGAGTAGTGATAATTGTAGTTTACTTATTTCAGTCGCATACGACAAAAAGATAAATATCATTTTATGATTTTAAATGGAATGGTAGTTGAATCCAGTATCACATAACGCGAATACTGATATTTTTTAAATTTCAATCAAGGAAAGTAAGCATAACATATTCATAAACAAGGAAAACTATTTTGTCACATTTACGGGACATTAAACTATTGTCCTATCAGTTCCCTAATATTAAGTTTTAAGAAGACGTAATTTTGTCCTGAATTTTAAAGCAGTATTAAAAGTAAACCATTTTTTAGTTAAGATAGACGAACGATCAACAGCCTGTGAAAATTTTCTTTAAAAAGTTATTAGATAAGGAGCAATACTTATTCAGATAAAAAACAACACTTTATTACTTTATTAGATACGAAAAAATACCTAATTGGATAAGTATCAGAACTTAAATGAAATCTTCTTTATGATACCGACCTGCATTTCGGTTGTCAAATGAAAATATTGGATTTTCAAAATCCCTGCATGAAAATGAAGCCTTAAACTAGTTATTTATTTTGTATTTTGTTCAAAATAATGATCGACAAACTTTCTTTCTATATCGTTGAAATGCCCCAGCTTGTTATCCAGGACGTTGTCATAATTAAGGTTTCAATTGTACAAGAAAAAGCACTTAATTGGATAATATTGAAATTAATATTGAGTGCTGTATTGTTCATTGCATTGGTAAGCTATGAGGCCAAACTGAATGCCATGTAAGCCTTTAAGCCTGAAACCCGTTTTAAACAAGTATAGCATATGTGCTCAAAAATATATTCGCGAAATTTGCCGCACAATACTAACTTAGTAATATAAGATTAATTGTTTGTTCAACACAAAACTGATTTAAAATCAGTGATGTCCTTGGGTCAAAATAATTTGTAGAAAACAATTGAATTTTCAATACCGTACAAGATTTCCAAAACTTCATAGCCCATGACGCCCGGCTATTCCAGTTTTTACGTACAACAATTGCAACTTTCAAATTTTCAGATTGACTCACACTGTAAATACGTCCAACAAATCCAAATCCAACTGCAGTTTGCATCCCCATTGAAATTGACAAATAAGTGCAGGAACAAAGCATAATAACGTTTAGCTCATTGAAGTTTCCGATCCACAGCTAAGAAAATGTTATTGTGATAGAAAGTGTTATTACAGTGATTCCAACTAAAAGTGTATCTTTGTGAATCGTGTTATATAGCCCAAATATTATTTGGAGCTTTCGATACTCTAAAAGATGACCTTTAAGATGAACTGCGTTTCGTTGAACTAACTGAATGCTTCTACAAAATAAAATAAACTGGTAGTAAAATAATGTGCCTCAAGACTCTTACAAATAGTTTCCAAAATGGTTTACCTTCCAAATTCAAGTATCATGCACTTCAAGGCATATAATGAGAGGATAAAATTAATCATTGAACTGACCATGCAAATATCCATACATATTCTCCAAAACAGGTAGTATTCCAAATAAATAATTACACGAATTATCCAGCCTTGTGTGTACTCTTGGGGTACCATAACAACCACTGCTGCTAAGGGATTCCATGGAGAGTCAGGTAGATAGGCAGCTACAACTGGAACCATGAGCACAAGCAGACGCATTGTGTCGTCAAAAATGTTCACAATCAAACTAATCACTCTACTCTCTCGATTTCTCCAAAACTTCAGTTCTGTAAATTAAGATTGAATTGGATTAGTTAAAGAACCAAATTACAATATGTTCCCATAAATTGAATTTCAAACCGTTGGGATTTTCAGCAATCTTCCGCTGCTTTTCATGTAGAACGACCTGGTTCAAAAAATAGCAAACATCTTCCGCGTAAATGTGATGAAATCTTGTAAAATAAAAGGCCAAAGTGGCATATGCCAATATAAAATATGTACTCTGAATTCTTTCCCAAGTTTTCATGTTAGGTTTCACAACTTGTAGAACTACTTGAAGGGCTGACACTAAAATGTATACTGTAAATGGCACCATCCACCATATTTTGAATCCTGGTTTAGCAGAAAATGTTTGGTCTTTACTATTCCAACTGTAAGGGAAAGGAAAAGATAATGGATAGTTTAACCGAGAACCAACACCTGCAAACATTCGTTCGATTACAAGTATTGTGTTGGTTGAAAGAAACATTTTGAATCTAAGCACAAGTATATTTTTTGAAAGGAGTCTACAGTAGTTTTCCGGTAATATTATAAGCTTAATATAAGACTGGTTGGAATTGAATTTGGTTGTTGGCTCACGGCATCTATTAGTGGAACTGAAGCAAAGAACTGCATTACGAATGCTGGTATTCCTTTTAACTTTATATATTATTCAGTTTTCCCTTATAGGCAGTTTTAATGATAAGTAATACAGGCAAGAAAGCCATTATTTAAATGCAAACTCCTAAAACAACACAGGACTGTGCAGGAAATTGGTGATATGAGACTTTCCAATTGGGTTGGTTAAAACATTAATCTGTTATTGAATAAGCTTGTATTTGTTTTTTTATAATAAATGTGATTTCAGCACCAAAGCGAAGAAATTTCCAATCGTTCACTGTTGTATACACCGTCAACTTTATTGCCCTTTAAAAATAGCTCCCAAGTTATAAAACATAAAATGTAAATGTAAGACCAGTAATGCGGTCAGTATTTATTAATACACATAAAATTTTGCGTATTTACGTAATGCCATCTGATCAGTTTAAATGAACACAATCGTGTTTGAATAAATTTTGTTTTCAAAACTAATTTCAATACATTCTTTGAATTGTACAAAAATTACTTTGATACAAAACTAGCATTAACTTTGCACAAAGTAAACTGGGATTTAGAAAGTTTGAATAATGCAGCATTTTGTAATCAATATAATATATTATATATTTTCGTTCATACGTGGTTTTAGTATAAAAATTGACGCAACTTTTCCCTGCATTCTAAGTTTCTCTTTTCGATATATTTTAATGTGAAACGCAATTAAACGGAATTGGATTATTTTGTTTGTTAAAAATTTCCAATCTAAATGGATTTCCAGGCAACATGTAGTTTATTAATTGGTTCATGATGAATTTTTTTACCTTGCCTTTTTTCATGGTATTAATGTTAACTTCCAAAGTGCTAAAGTGTGTTCCTTTCAAGTAACTATATTCCAATTTCGTTTTTAACGAGTTTCATGCGAAATTAATTATGTATCTCTAGTTTTCTTCTTGTACTCTTTCATAATGTTCTGGTTTTGTACGCTTATGGTTTACCTTAAGGCATTTGGGCACTCGGTTTGAACACAAATGAGCTTGGATAAATTCTTGTTCTCTTTTAAGTAGTTCCAAAAAACATTCTACGAACTGCCTAAAAGAGCTTATTTACGTAAAAGCTAGCTTGAGAGTATGGGCAAACTTTACATAGAAAGTATTCAATAATATTATCATTTTGCATTCAATCTAATATACATTTTAGTCCATATTATGAGTTCGGTTAAAAGTGAATACTTTACAGTTTGATAGTAGGATGTCCGGTAAAAATATGAAAATCTAATTTTTGTCTTTGGTGCATTTAGTATTGAACTTACTTACATAATACATAATGAACTTACATCCTAAATTGTGCTGTATGTTTGTTTTGCAAAGAATTAACAGCTCTGGTGTCAATTTCTTTCTGAAACAGAATATTATTGGTTTTTACAATGAAGTCAACTGGTGGTTTACACAGTTACCGGAATAGAAGTGCTAAATAAAAATTAAATTGCATTTACATAAGCTGTTCCTATTTATAAATGGTTAAACGTACAAATCATTTTGAATGCAGTTGCAACAATCCTTTTGTAGTTTACTCGATGTGCTGAAGTCTATTAATTTTTAGAAATGAATTTTAAAATTTTAAGCTTGTTGGCTGTCATGATTTCTTCATTCCATTTGAATACTACTACAACAGCTGAGAAACGGATGAAAATCTCACGGTTAGGATGGTTAGCGGCACCGGTATGATGCAAATAATTTGATTTTCATAGCAATACTTTGGCAACAGTAAATCTTGTAATTAAACTATTTGTTGAAAATAAAAGGACGTGTTTCACCTTCATCGAATACAATGTGGCAAAAGGAGATATCATGGATGGAACAGAAAGTTTTATTAAAAGCTGACTTGGAGAAAATAAGCATTTAAGTCGCGAATTTAAAAAATTGTCTACATTGTGATACGAACAAAGTGATAAAATAGTTTTTTTCTAGAAATTGTAAATAAAGGCTACGGATAATAAATAATTCTAACGTATTACAGTTCTAAATGGTAATTAGCTTATGACTGAACAACAACATAAAACTTAAAACTACAGAAATTGTTATAATCCAAATACTCTGGCAGTATTAAACTTACATTTATTTGGGGACGTCATACAAACATTTGTTTTGGGCTGCGGTAAACAGGTTCTTGTGCAAATAGAATGAGTCAACATGTGTAACTGAGAGTAAAATTACAATTAATACTATATGCTTTTTATAAAAAACATGCTTGTATATGCTTTTATATAAAATCAGGTTTATAGATAATATTCAAATACAGATGTTTTGCGGTTCACTGTTCGTATGAATGGATTAGTAATTACAATCTTAATCCAGTTAGCAAGCATATAATTTGTGTGTAATTAAATTTATTGGCTCCATTTTTTGCATGGTTTATTTTATCGACACAGTTATGAACTCAAAAGTAGTCAAACAAGAAGTTAGACAAAGTTGGAATAAATATTTATTTAATCTCAAAGTAGTTTATCGGCTTATTTTATTGTTTTTGTCAAAATTAAAGTCATGTGTGTAATTTGGTTTGTTCTAATCTATCTAACACTTCACGTATGTAATTTGAGAAATGGGGTATTTGCAAGTTCATCTCGACCATTTCGACGGGGATATCGATTACCATTAGTAAGCAAATATGTATCTTAAAAATTATAAATTGTGGTATAAATATTGTACAGCATTTTCTGTTAAAGTTCATTATAGGGCGATAATTTATCTCCTCAAGGATGTAGTGAAAGGCGCTACTATGACTACAGATCGTGAAGATGCATATGCTACTAATTTTATCTTGTTAAGCTCAAATAGAATTTCGTGTTACAAAACTGTATTTAATAAAACTTGACTTGTATGAGTATACTTTATATTTTATAAACTATTTCGGTAAATATTTACACTTGGGATCAAGAAGTTATGGTTCTTTTGATGAAATGATGTTTTCTGAAAAGTCGATAACAGTCTGCACCCACCATTTCCCATCATTTAATAAAGTATATTAGAGCGAGACGATTATTTTGAAAAAACACGACATTTTAACTTTTATTCTACAATAAACAAAATACGGCATAGCCATACTCACAACCTTAAAAATATTTTCCTTTTCAAAACTTTGTAGCGTTACTTATTTGTTAAACTAACTTCCTTCTTAATTATCTTTAAAAATATATAAAAACACAAAAACATTTATTACTTATACTAACTGAGCAATTAAGAAATAATTATCGATTTTTCAGCATTTTCGATTTTTTATCCTGTAATTTTATTTTTGTTACAGAACAATTATTTACAATTTAATTGCAAACTACTCAAAATTTACATGTTAACAGACAGGCTGAAAAATGTATCTGAATTTTCAAAATATTATTTTTGTAGGTTCATTAACATGCCTTTTATTATAATCTGCAGTTATATAGTTTAAATTAAAGTTGTTTACAAACAAACTTACAACAGTAACTATTTGTAATGCTATAACTTATATTTATTAAGATAATCGATTCGTATTATTGATACTTAGGTTTTTTAAATGTATATTTATGGAAATTTATTGCTTTCTAAAGCATACACTTTAATTTTAAATTGGTCCAATTCATTAAAAAATTGGGTACACAAAATTCAACAATAAAGAAAACTTAAACTGTGCTCCCTTAAAATTGTGTGTGAGCCAGCTAGCGGCAAACATATCATGCGGCACAAGATTGTATTAATTTCTAACGCACTATTCGACCAATAAAAATTTCAGTGAGCTAATATGTTTAAAATACCTTGTTTCACTTAATCCAAGAATTTTGATTTGATTTGTCTTTATTTGCTGTTTAACGAGTACAACCAGGATTTGAACATATTACAGCTCAGCGAAGCCGACTGATCTCCATACAAAAGTCCCATATAAATAACAATAATCTCAAAATTTATATAACAATAGTCATCTTAACTTATGCAATACGCTCTTTCTTAAT
>JAQFXM010006558.1:0-13060 GCA_034693345.1 Entomobrya multifasciata | reverse complement strand
CGACTATACACAGATGTAAGAACATTGTCAATATATTAGTTGAAAAGCTTACAATTTAAATGATTGAGGTTTACAGTTAAGTGATAAATAGGCCTTCATAGTTTTTGGGGCTTCGATTTAATCTATGTATTTGCGGTTTTCAGGAAAATATTACCAAAAACTCAAATCTTCTTAAATAAACCGACAAAAAACGTATCATAATACCACACAATAATTTGGAATGCCTTCTCCTACATGTCTATGATGAAAAATGTATTTTAAGCAAAAACTACTTCAAAAATTAACGCTACATAATAACAGCATTCAACCACACTATTGTATCAGTATTCAGTGTAATTAAACTTTTATTTATATAACAACTCAAGTAGTACTACTTAATAGGTCCTACAATATTAATAGTCAAAGCCCTTTGTTAAGTACAAGTATGGAACTGATTGTTCAGCTGGGTCCTTAAAAATGACTGTGACTAATACTCAAAATATTGTATGATTTTGTTCTTTTACTTCTAACCTGTTCAGGAACAACACTTATGTTGTCTTAAGGTGACAAAATACATTAAGTAGTTTTTAATCATAACTTAAAATAGATAAAAGTAAGCATGTGTTTTTGTCGAAAATCCATAGTGAGGGTTTGCTTAATGTTTTTACAACCGAACCAAATAAATATACGTAATGTACTTACTCTTGTCAAACTTTACAGCACAATGTTTCAAAAAGCTCATTTGTAAATTCATAAATTTTGAAGTTTGCCAATCAAAACCTATGTATGTACAAATTTATATTTAAAAAAACCTTTGCACATGGTTGTCATGCGATTTGTAAAATGAAGATAAAGATGAACATAATTCAAACGACTGTTAAACGATGTTTCAACGACCTACGGCTTAACTGATTACTATAGTAAAATTTGTAAAATGTGACGAATGAAATATTTTTTAAATAAAGAAACATCTGAATCTTTTAAATACACCAAAGCTTTTTTACTCCAAATTTTAAATATACTATAGTGGCAAATTTCAAGCATAAAAACTATCGAGGTTGCCAAACCAATTAGACACATTGAATAAAATACTAAAAATATACTTCTTGATGTTTTATTTTCGATATCAACTGAAGTTCCATTGTAATACTCCCCGTAGCTCGTTCTTTCTACTTGCATAGAATGTTTGCGAATTTTTATCAAATCAACTGAAACAAATTTATTCCACCACTCAAATATACCAGATGACATGACTCTTTGAAGTCGTTGAAAGATAAACGATGGTACATATCCATAAAATGTGTAACCAAAGTAACTGTTAACTGTAATGTCCTTTACTAACGATAATTTGTGAACGTTTTTTCCCCGCAACATCTGTTCCCACTGACATATTCGGGCACCTTGATCTACAAATGCGGTGTTATTACACAATTTCAGTTAATTTAGTATCGCGATTTCTGTTAAAACACCTTCAAAATATTCATTTGCAGCGGGACTTAACTTAAGTTTACTTGAATTTGAATTATATCTCCGTGGAAATTGTTGTGCTCTTTCATACACTAGTTTTAGCCACAATTTTGTGTTATTAAAAATGTGTTGATGACCCTTTGGTAACTTATGTCCTGAATCAAATGTATCATAATCAATTTGTAATTTTGATGCAATGAAAAGATAGTCATTAACTTCACTTGAATGATAAATTTCGTGGTTTGTGTTAAGGCCTAAATCCATACAATTTTGAAACTTTGTAAAGTTTTGAATGCACCCGGACCCAGCAAGCATTTCATTTGGCGCCGACCATATAGAATATCTCGCTTCAACCATTTGGTTGAAATTCACAAATGGTTGAAATCCTCGCGGCATCATTAGCTCAAGCATATTAAAATTCTTGTACATATTACTCATAACCAAAGCACAAAGAAGTGTGCTTCCAGCAAATATTTTGAGCGATTGGTAAGCAACTAGTTTCGGTCCGTATGGTGTGGACTGCTCCAAAAGAGATTTTATTATAGCATTGAATACCTCAAAACCCACATCTATTTTGTTTATGTCTGAACTAGATGCTCATAGCAAATGTGCAAGAACTGGAACAACTATTTCCAATAATACTAGTATTGACATCCAAATGCGTGGTTCAAGTCCCCTGGTAAAGTCATCAACAAGTCCATTTGAATGCCCAATTGTTTCTCCGCAAGCTAGAAATCTTAATTCAGTTACTGGATGTGGTGTGAAATATGACATCGTATTAGTTTCAAGGCCTTGAAAAGTCTCAAATTGTACTGTTGTGCTGGTTGGAGTATGATAATCATTTACCATCAAGAAGTTTTTGCCCAAAATGCTCTTCCAGATAACAGTGGTTTTTAGACATGTAAGCGTTTCTTCTAAATTGTGCTTCAAACTTTTGATAAAACCCAATTCAAAATCCAGACAGTCGCTGAAAAATGTGTTATGCCAATGTTCAAACCTCGTAACAGCCCAATATGAAATATTTCGTTCGCTAGAGAGCTTATCTTGAAAATTCTTTTGAAGCTGTTGAACTGAAAGCGACTGCATGTTTCCATAAACTTTAAAACCTTCGTAGTCATTAAATCCATTAGGTAGCACCAAAATAGTTTGATTTCTTTCTTGAAGCTCGTAGAAGCTGGTTGCAACAATGATGACACCTTTATTCAAATGCTCTCTATTAGAACTAATCCAATTCCGTAGTATTTGATATTTCCGTCTCACAATAAGAATATAGAGCACCTCTGCAGTAGCATATTTGGTTCCACTTTCGTTTTCATTAACTGCTTTCCATAGATTATACGTTTTACTAAAGCTTTCAGGAGGTAAGATAAACATGTGTTGCTCCATATTCCAAGGCCGTGTGTTAGAAACGAAATCATTTAGCAAAATCTGTGTGCACAAATTGCCGTCGAAGTAAAACTCCTTTGAGGAACATATTTGTGTTTCATTTATCTTCTTATTAATATCCTTGTGGAATTCCATGTCTGATGGTGGTGGTATTAAAACTGGAGACCAATGGCTGATAATAATTGGACTTGATGTAGAATTTATGTTTACGCTGTTAAACAAGTTTATGTAATTGAGGCAGTGATGGCAGGATAAAACATTGTAAGGAAAGTCATTGCCTAATTTATATGATGGACTACTAGTCGAGTACTCTACCAATGATGGGTTACCATTTTTCATGGGATTTATTTCAATAGGATTTTTATCGTAGGCCCTGCAGTTCGACTTTAAAAATATGAATATGTAAAAACGTAAAATCATTTCGAATTTATGTAAATAGTAACGCGATCTTTGAATACGCTTGAATTACCGTTAAAAGCCTAATACTCTATAAATTGGTGATTTAACTAAACCAATTGGTGAATTTTGAACATCATATGAGGAATGAAAATTGAGTTTTGCTACATTTTATAACTTCTGAAAGTGACTCAACAAACTTTGCAAGGCAGCAGAAAACGATTGTGTCTACTTTCAATAATATTCGTCTATAAAGGTGTGCGTTTTTAAAAGACACGAAAGCTGTAAATCCTGTATTACTCATAACTCAAAGATAAATAATTCTGCGGCTTTTAGAAATAATAAGAAAAGTACTTTTAAGGCCAAGAAGCATTGTAAAACAAATATATTTGTTTATGAATATTTGCCACTTCACATTCCTCTGCTTTTATAAAGCTCAAAATTTCACAATGGTCATGCATTTGCATGAATCATTGGATGTTTTGATTATGCAAATACTATAATGACCAAAGTATCTAAAACTAGAATAAATATTGAGAATTTTATTGTAAAGTGAATAAGTATGTTTATCATTTTTAAATTTCTATGGATTTTTGAACTTACTGTTGATAAAATGTCATATTCTTTCATATTTTGTGCCTAAACTGAAACAATTATTGTTTATGTTTTGTTTGCCAACTCAATTCTATAATCCAAGTAGATTTAAAAAAAAAGTAGTTAAACAATTTCTTAACATGAAAAGCTAACAGCACTTGGTATAGTTTATATTGCAATCTAATAATTTTGCATGCAGACAAGCCTGGTATTGATCACAATCGCTGCCGGAATTTTGAATTCCAATCCATCATATTGGCCGCAAAATAGTTTTTTTGGGAGACTCTAACAGAGTTGGTTATTTCAAGCAGATGTATGCATCATCAGTTTAGTTGAATCATAAATAAATTCTTAAACAAGAAGTTTTTCAGCGACTAGAATAACACTAAATTTTACATCACAAAACTGATGAAATTAGTTGAAAGTCTAAAGGGTAATTTTTATGACATATGTATGTATTTTTTATATTTTTTATGCTTACTTTATATGTCTCGATTAAGATCTACTCCTATTTAATCCTCAGGTAATTCACATCAATGAAAGACATTGATATTTTTAGTTCACATTGTGCATGATTTATCCGTAAGCTTTTTTTATAAAAACAAAATCTTCACTGTCCTTTTAATTTTCGTAAGCATAAAATTTCAATCACACAACTCAGAGCGACTGCTAACTCAATTTGCACTTCTAAATAAAGAAAACAAAACATGATTCTAGAACACTAAAAATTTCTTACCTAAAATAGTAGCTAGGTAACTAAATTATCTATGCATGCATTTGTCCATTCAAGAAACGTGCTTCTGTTGACATTACGAAACGGATGGGTTGTCTTTTCAGTAACAAATCGAAATGAAATTGCTGTTTCGTACACTCTAGTTTTCGTGGATATTAATATTAAAATAATATTTTGACAACTTTTCCATCTGCTCTCAGGCTCATCAATGATTAAGCATTCAACATAAAATATAAGCATACAGAAGGACAAAAACTGCTTTGGGGATTTTTTTTTAACCCTGAGTCCAATGCAAAAACTTGGTTCATCGTTTGTGTTATTCCTTCCTGATATTTTATTGTTAGTGATCCACAAGAGAGAATGCCCACCACAATAAACCATATTACAACTCCTAAGCTTATATTGCTCTGGGTATCGTTTTTGTTTATATTTAAATTTGTATGTTCGAATACCAATTCTGGGATATAGTGACATGAAAACCTAAGTTTATTAGGCACAATGCTGGCAATATTGGAAATGACTGTGCCGTATAGCATGAGCTGCACCACATATAATAGAAGTGCGTTTTTAGGGAAATAAAGCGTTGTTAGTTTTTGTTCCAATATCGCCCATTAGAAAATGTGTATTTACCCAGTGGACAAAATCGTCGCTAGATATTTTGGTGTAGTTTGCTATTCATTTTTCTAGAGTATTGATCATTTAGAAAACTTAAAAATATGATCTGAAATAAGTAACTAGCCTTTTAAAATTACCAATGACGACATTTGAGAGATTGTGGAAGTGGATGTGTACTTGTGCATACATTTAACTAGCTAGGTTTTGTCAGGTTTTAGAAAATATTTCATACTTTTCAAGCTGTAAACTTAATTGATTTTAGCCATGCATGTGAACCAAATACGTTAATCTAAGAAAATTGTTAGCAATAGGTAATATAAAAACTAACTAATCAATAAAAGTATTCGGTTTCTACTTCTACATATTTAATTCTTCTACATGGAAATAAGTTATTTTAAATTCATATGGAACTCCGAACATAACTTTTTACTTTTAGAACTTTATACATTTGGAGGTTTTATTTATTTAAAAGTAAAATAAATAGTTTAGATTTTAGATGGACGTATTGTGATAGCAGTATATCTTATGCATCACAGCTACTCAAACACAAATGTAAAACCAATTACACGAGATCCTAATTTTGGTTAAACATACTGCTAGTATTCAGGTTTTATAAAATGCTTTTCACCGTTATCCTGGTAGACTTGGAAACAAACAAAAAAATAAAACTTGGATTTCGCATTACTTTTTTGTTGTATCCTTGCAACTGTTAACACTATTTAGTTGTGATGAATTTTGTATGTCATGACCAGCAATTCGACTCGAATCCAATTTGATCAATGCATGATCTGCAAATAAACTACGAAGTGGACGCAAAAACAATTATGTCAAAACTATGCGATGTTCGTTTCATTTTACACTATTCTAACTAATCTAGTTAAATTATCTAATATTATTTAGATACAGAATATTAAATACGGTAACAGGAAAAGTATAATTTTTCTTGTAGCAATTTATGGTTATAATAGTTCTGCTAAACGTTCAATTGTTGTTTGAGTACGAAAAATCCAGTTCACGGATCTTTTAAAATTATTTAGTATTCGGTGGCCCAGTTTTAAAAAGTTGAATCGATAATAGAAGCAAATTTCAAACAAATAACAAGCAAAAGATATCACACAACATTTCATGAACAAATAAAATATAGGATGAAGATTTCCCGAATTTTTATATGCAACCGTATTGAAATTCTGATATGATGGCTCTATATTTTCTATTTTGCCTGGTCGATTTGACATTGAACGAATATTTACCATATCTATTAACACAAATCTATTCCACCATTCCAGTATACCGGAAGAAATCACCTGGCCAAACCTTTGGATTATAAAGCTTGGCACATAACCCTTCAATTTGTAACCACGATAAGTTTTTAGTAAAACTTCGTCTCCTATTGACAGTTTTTGAACACCTTTTTGCCTCAATATTATTTCCCATTCTCGTATTTTAGAATTTCGATCAATGAATGCAATATTATTGCACATCTCTAGTTCATTTATTGCAGCAATTTCAGCCGTGGAACCATCAAAACTATTTTCAAAATTAAATTGATATGTGCTAGTGATCGGAGCGATTTCTTTTTGAAGTTTTTGTGCAATTTGGTGCACTGGTTTTAGCCAAATTTTCGAATTATTGTAAAAATACTGATATTTCTTTGGTAATTTACTTTCGGAAAATAAATCAATATTGTCCATTTTGTAATCTTTCGACAATTTTGAATAAAATGATAATTCAGAATGATCAAATCGATATTTGCTGCTTTAGCCTGACTTAATACAATTTTGAAATACAGTAAGATTTGTGTTGCACGTCATTCTTAGAAACAAATATGCAGGCAATGACCACACAGAATAGTTAGCGTCCAGTAATTGCTGAAATTTTGAAATTTGTTGAAATTCTTTTGGTATCATGAGCTCAAGTGTATTGTAATTTTTGTACGCATTGCTAATAATCAGAGCCGAAAGTAACGTACTACCTGCTAGTATTTTGGCCGAAGTATAATCAACATATTTTGGTTCATAGGGTGTTGATTGTTAAAGAAGTGATTTATTAACTGAACTAAATATCCGAAAACCCGTAAACAACGATTTATCTAAGGGATTTTTTAAATTATTTCCTGACAAATGTGCAAACATTGGAACAAGAATTCCCATCATTAGAACTATTCCGGTCCAGATTCGTGATTCAAAGCCATGTAGTAAATTATTCAAAGATTTACCTGAATTTGAAATTAAGTCCCCGCAAGCAATAAATCTTGTTTCAGTAGATGGATGTGGAGCAAAGTATGACATACTATTTTGTTCAAGACCCGTTAAAGTTCCGATTTCTATATTTGTGGAGCCGTAACCAACTTTTAGCTCAAAGTTGGTGCCTAATATGGATTTCCATATTACCCAAGTTGTCAGACATGACAACGACTTTTCCAAAGTGTATCGAAATATTCGGCTTATTCCTAGTTCTAAATGCTTGCATTCACTCAAATGCTCAATCTTTATGTATTCGCGAGTTAGAATAGTCCACTGCGATATATTTCTTGTTTGTAAAAGTTCGTTTTGAAAATATTGTTGAAACTGAGAAATTGAAAATTGCTTCAAATTTTGTTCTAGATTGTGAAAAAGGTAGAAAGTATCCCCAAAAGGAAGTGGAAACATTAGAAATATATCACCCTTTTCTTGTCGCTCTCCAACGCCGAATATAACCATAATAATATTATTGGGGTCATATTTATTCCAATGTTCTCGATAAATATTAAACCAATGCAATAATTTTCTCTGATTCATTTTCGAAATCACAATTGTAAGAACATTTCTAGGTGCAAACTTGTTTTCATTGCGAAATTCTCGAACCCACAGGCTTTTGAAATTAGTGTAGCTTGGAGGAGGTAACAAGTATACTTGTTGTTCTATGTTCCATGGCAGACTATTTGAGGTGAAACTACGTAAGTGTATCTGAGTACATACGTTGTAGCCGCCATCAAAATATTTTGACAAGCATAATGGAGCCAGACTTCCTGTGTTACTTGATTCAAGGTTCAATGCCAAATTTATTGGAATATATATTATGTGTTGTTCTAGTGCAATTACTGGGAAAATGCGGCCAATAACTACTGGACTCAATGTTGGCTTCAAGTCTACGTCATTTAACAATGTAACATAAATCAAGCAGTGATGGCAGGCTGGTATAATAAGGGACAGATCAAAGTTTAAAATGCTGTTTGGACTAGAGTAATCCAATAAAAAAGGACTATTTTTGTCGATAGGTGTAAGCCAAAAAGTTTTGCGCCCCAGGCTACAGAAGAAGTAATCCCAAACATAACAACACATGAATTTAGGAACATTGTTCCAATTTTTAGGACAGATGGATGACGTTAAGGTTGTAAATGCTTTAAATATGACATAAAGTTCTAAATGGTTTCAATTAACTTAACCTAATTTGTTCTGTAGCCCCTCATGTAAATATATAAGAATACGAAAATATGTTTGTTAATGTTCTGTTGTGCAAACCGCACAACCGCAAAAAATGTAGATTAATAGTTTCACATATTTAATACAATATGCTTTGTATTATAAAATCTATTGAGACAAAAAAATTCTCGTCATTGTCAACAAAAGGGGCTTTATTTGTTTTCAAGTGCCTGCGTATTGTCATAATATATCTTACCTAAACGAGTATCTGGAAGCAATTTTTTGTTGAAATAATATGATAATCTTTTATGGTCTAAATATTAATATTATATTACAGTAATACGCTTTAATGAATAGTGTTTCAAAATGATCTTCAGCAAGTATTACTTTCTTTTGAACCATTTAAAGTTATTTTATGAAACTGAAATATCAACCCCTTCACATTATTGTGTTTTAGGAAAATAATAAATTTTTAAAATGACAAAATCTATTTTAACTTCAATTTAAAGTGTTTATGTTCTTTTAACGTATAAAGCATATAATTTTAAGTGGTTTTAATATAAGCGTCGAATTTTCAACAGGTTTTAGGAGCAACTTGATTAAAAATAGTATTTTTATTCATTTATTTTCTTGGAATAGCGCATTGTTTTCAATTTAATTCAATTCAATGAGGGTCACCTTTCCTAAAAAAAATTTGAAGTTGTAACTAAACAACATTATTTGTTTTCTGTTTTCAACTTGTCCAAATATTTTCAAAAGCGTTAAAACACTTCTAGGAAAGACAACCAAAACTTTTTTCAAGCCGCTAAAATTATTAAATTAAATTCAACTGTAATGCCAAATTTGTATGAAAAGAAAAATTTATTAGCAGAACAAGTTGCCGAATCATTAAAAATGCAAATCTTAAATCTCCCAAAGTTATAGTTTACAAATATGGCATAATTATTTTAAAACCATGTGTTGTCCTTATCTTGAATATTTTGCGGCAAGTCATTTATTGCAGTTTTCAAAAATAGAGTAAGTTGAAGGTTGTAAGAATTTAACTTACTATACGCAGTTGTTTTGTTAAAACCATAATAAAGGATTTTCCCAATTAATAACATTCGTCTGGGCTAATTGTGTCGATAGAAAATTTGTGGGCCAAAATACTTAGTTTACATATCTTACGTCTCTATGAAGGTGAAATGTAACCTAAAAAGCCCCGAGGTTAATACAAATTACAATATATCTATAAATTTTTACTTCCATGAGCAATTTTAATCGAAAAGTTTACGCTGTATTTAGCCAAATTTGCAGTCATTTTATAATAAGTCAAGGTCATTTGGTCAATTTTTAAAGGTTGAAAACACTTAACTATACTCTGAAGTACAAAGTTAGATCAATGGCAATGACAAATATTAATTCATAGTTATTACCATTCTCTTGTTCAAGGTTTTATTTAACTGAATTGCTGAACATGTAGCACCCACAAAATTATAACAAGCAGTTACTACAAAAATCGAAATTTGGTACAATAATCAGGCACACAATTAATTTTGTTTTCAGCAAACATGCGTAATTTTCTGTAAATATTTTATCCAACATGAGTTTTCTTTAATAAAATTAGCCTTTTTAGTACAAATGTAAGGTAAGTATATTACAATCATGGTGATAGTTCCTTCAAACCGTAGTAAAAAGTAACCCGGAAACAATAGAACCTCATTACCTTAGTTGAATTGGTTTTTTCATTTAACTATTGCAAACATGTACCAACAAATTTAAAAAACCGACCTTTTATGAAACGATTAAAGCGTTTCAGAAACGTAGCATTAAAACTGGTTTATTAGGCGGTAGGGCTTCTTGAAAAAAACATAAAATAAAAAAATTTCTTGTCGTTTTATAAGTTTGTCATTAGTAGTTACAAAGCTCCAGTATGTCTGCTTTGTTCTATAAGGTTTTGGAACTAAACGAATCTCTTTCCAGGAAACTTTTTTACACAAAATTTATTTTGGAATTTGATTACGCATCAAAAAGTTGGAAACACAACAAGTTAACAAATTGGTCTCTTCTTCCTTTCCACTTTACTTGGACGCTAACGTGTGTACTGCTGTGGCCCATTGTAACTTGGTACGTTTTAATACACAAAGGAATCTTTAATTCTAGCTCAATAGAAATTAAATATTTATTTTTCGCTGCAACAACAACTCCGCCAATGCTTCTTTGTAATGGTTTAAACATCGCCTTTATCAGAAACAGTGAAGAAATCGTTGAATATTTAAACCTTTTGATAGAACTGCAACATCAATTCTTTTGCAAAACATACTGCTACAAAGACGAACAAAGCATAATAAAAATGGCAAATCGTGAAATGAAGAAATGCTTTTTAGGAAAGGACTTTGATATTGTTGGGCTTTTAATGTTAAATGTTGTTCTACTTTTGGCACCTACACCATACACATATTTACCTGGACCCTTAATAACTCGAACCGATGCATTTTCATACCCAACCTTGGATATCTTTGAGTATGATAAATACTCTATTTGGGTTCGAATACCATTTCGAGTAATTCCTGCACTTCTTGCAGTAATTTGTGCTGCTGAGTCTACAAGAACATTTCGGGTTATTTTTCTCTCTATGGTCTTTGTGGCAAAGCTGTCTTTAGATGTTGTCAAATTTATTAAGAAAACTTCGAATGTGAACTTGAAGAAAGGAATTCATTTATACAAAATTATGTACTATGTACACGGAAAATGTATTCGTGCATTTGGAGACATACTTTTTATTTCTCTGGAAGGTGGAATGTTTATAGCTATTTTGTCCCTCACTGGAACCTTTCTAGGAAGTAACCACTTACCTCATCTGATGTATATGCTTGCTCCTTTGATGGCGGTTTCATCCCTACTCATTATTGAATTGGTAACTACATTAATTGTAAAAACTGCACTATATAGTGAGAAGGTCCTACACAAATGGAAGTGTAGTATAAAATATAATAGTTGGAAACCACATTCAAAGCTTACTCAAAAGACATTAAATTCTTTGCAGCCCATAGCGTTTTATGCAAACTCTTTGGGCTATTTTATGCCCGAAACCAAGAAAAAGGTGTTTACTACAATTGTACTGAATACCATGGATACTGTTATTCTATCAAATAAATTCCTTTTGTAATGTGTTTTATAGACTACAAATTTATTTGCAAAAAAGGGGTCTATCTTTGAATAAATAAAAAATACCTTGGAACAATTGAAACGATCGGAAAAACAAGCTGAAGGACCGAAATCATTTTATAACAAATTTCAAATTTTGGGGACTTTAATTTTTTTAGATACAAATTTAAATTTATCGCCGGTTAGTTTTTGAGTTTTGTAATTCTGTCGATTAGTTTTAAATTATTTCAAAATTATTTTACTAGCATTTTTTTAAATTGCAGAATCGAACTACGATTTTTACGTGCTGTTGATAATCTTAAATTTTAGGCTAGAATATGGATTGCGAAAAGTGTTTTCATAAGGGCAAAACACGTTGCTTGTGCACTTGTCAACTTAAAAATATAAGGATTGATTTGCATTCTATTTCTGATTGGTTTGAATTTCTTATATTTGGTAGCTAGCACAGAAAAAAATTAGTTGTTAAAATTAAATAGGTAATTCCGATAATATTGCATTGCCTTCTATGAATTTAAACGACTTCCATGTCGACATTCCATAGCTGAAAAACTACACAGCATCCTTTGTCGAATCTACGTAACTTCAAAAGGGCTGCTGGTTTAGAAATTCGAAGGTGTAAAGCAGGTGTTATCTGGATGAAACACACTACTTTAGAGTTATACCAAGTTCATGACAAGGGGTTACCCAAATTCATATTTGAGCGAATATTTTTTTGGCATGCTTTGGAATTTCGAAGTATTATAATCATATGTATCAGTTTGTCTTTTCAAAGCCTCGAAAGCTTCAGATAAACTTGTTAAATCAAAAAAATAGACTGAGTTTTAAAATCATAATCAACAGACGTATATACGGAAAAATAGAAATGTTTCCGTGTTATACTTTATTTTGTATTAGAACTCGATTTAGTTGCATTTGTCTGTTATGTAATTGAATTACTATAAAGGAAGTTTGCTCGTTGTTGATAATCAATACAGTTAATTTATTTACAACAAACAATAAAAATATGCTTATTATGTTAAATTTTAACCACAAATATTGGATTATACTTTACTATTTTAGAAGCTTGTGTGACATTGAAATATTTATGGTAAGTATATCCAGCTACAACCATAATAGCTTATTTTATTTTAATAAATCTTGCATGTAATAAAGCTTTGTCTACTTAAAACTCTTAATTGCAGTTTTGAAATACCTTAGAGTTAAGTATTTAAATTAATAACAAACTAACTAAGTTATCAATACAAACATTCGTCCATTCAAGGAACGTGCTTCTATTGACATTACAAAACGGATGGGTAGTCATAACAGTAACAGTACGAAATGATACTGCAGTTTTGTATAT
>JAQFXM010006557.1:0-13062 GCA_034693345.1 Entomobrya multifasciata | reverse complement strand
AATTGTTAATTATAAATTAATCATAATCATCATGACATTGTATGATTTTTTCACTACTATTCACTTATTTTTTACTTAATGCCTCATGAGTTTGCAAATAAAGTCCTATATATATATATATATATATATATATTGGAATACTATTAAGCGGAAATACCAAAGCCAGTTGAATCATGAGGGCTACAGAAACTGTAAATCAATTGCAAGTTTTGTATAGTTTGTAACAGATTTTCAAATAATGCCGTTTTGTTCAGTTGCTTTCGTTTTTATAACTATGGCTAAAGCACTGTAACAGTATCTATTTTATTATACTTGAGATACACCAAAATTGAATGCTAACTGGTAGAAATAAAAATACTTAATATTATATTTATGTGGAGTGCAAACTTCTATAAATAAAAAGACGTAATAACAATTTAATGTGTAATGCAAACGTCTAATAAGTTAGTTTTCATTGAGGTTTTGATTCTTTGAAACTTAGATAATCAGAGACTCTTTAAAAGGTTATCAGGGACTTGTTGTGGGTCTCTGGAGGACACTATTATTGCTCGTTGGTCCTACAATTACACTTTCATTCACGAGGTTCTTAGGAGTAAAGCTTCGAGGCTGAGTGATTTTCTGTAACACTAAACAAATCACTGGAAGTAACATTGGTATGCTATCTGACCAATAACGCATGCTTTCTAAATTACCTAGAAATAACATTGGCAAGACATTTCATCTCCACCACGGTTTTGTTAGAGTTCTTTTGAAAATTAAAACTAAATAGCAGGTGACTTATCACGCATGTACAACGCGCGTCAGACGCTTTGCTTTCGAGCTCACAAGTAAATTAGTAAACGTTCATTTTACAGCTAGATGTTTTCAGAATCGTTATCAGAAGGTTTCAAAGTATTGTTTTCTATATTTCATTATTCTGGGGGCTCCAGGCAGACAAATAGTAAGCCTTGTAAATAATACGTAATCTTGTTAATCGTTTCAATTTAAATGTTTTAAAGGTTAGTAAATTGCCCACACAAATTGTATTGGAAATGGTTTTACTCAGAATATTATACAATGCGAATTGTTTCATCAAATATTTTTTGAAAGATTTGGCGATAAATAAATGCATAAAATGTTGCTGATATCTTATTTGTTTATCATTAACATTGTACTCCTTCTGCTCCACCATTGCTCATTCTTTAATACCAGTTTAAACTGTATTTCAGAATCTATCAATTGTAGGAAAGGGTGAGAAAATCCCAGAAACCAAAAGGTTTAAATGCAAATACAAACAGATAAAACTATTCGAGCAAAATATCTGGGTTATTTCCTTTGATTTTAATAATATTTAAACTTTTTATGCTTGAAACACAAGAATATGGTGCTTAGCATTGCTGGCTACATCGGGTCTAGTAAAGGTGTTCTAATTAAAGTATTCTAAACGAGAATTATTCTAAACATAGATGTTCTAAAATAAGTATTTTATCGAAAGTTAGTCTAAAAGTGAGAAATATTCTAAACATAAATGTTCTAAAATAATTTGACTAACGCAAATTAATCTAAAAGTGCGAAATATTCTTAAGAGAAATCTTCTAAAATACAAAGGAAATTATGTGAAATTATTTCACCTGTTATTTATTTTACAAAACGCTATTACAAACCTTCCCCGATTATATATGTTATGTCATATGTTCATAAGTTAGTAGCAACATAGTTGTAAGCAACAGTTCACAGTTAACATATCAATGATCTTTTCAATGCCATTAACCAGCGTTTAAGTACTAGGATTGGAAACCTAGGATACTTAGCCTAAAAGTCGGAGAAAAGTGATCGCTATAGTTACCAAACCTTGATGTCATGATAGAAGAATGGTTTTAGACTTTTATTGTAGTAAGCGGTACGGTAATAGTAATGCTTTATATTACAAATCATGCATAATGCATTGAATAAATTAAGAGTTTGTAATAAAAAGCAGTGTTTTGCCTATGTAACCAATTATGTTTTACCAATTAGAGCAACAACCCTGTTCACCGACTTATCGGTATCATAACCCTTATTTAAAATTAATGGACATGAAATGTTCACTAGTTCGTTGGATTCTGGAAGCTGAAGTAATTCTGGTCTCTTGTGTACCATTGTTTGCTGCTTGCATAACGACAGGAAAAGGGATTCCATAGAATTTACCTGATAAGTCCTTATCAAATTTTGTGGAGTCTTCTGCAATCATTTTACCATCTCGCATAATACCAACTACACTTGAATTCTTTGCTTCGTCAACGTAGTGAGTTGTGAGTATTATTGTAGTTTTCTTTGTTGCAGCCAAATTTGACAAATGTTTCCAGACGCTAAATCAATTAAATTAGAAAATGTAAAAATCAAGCACTTCGAAATATTGTAAAAAAAACTTACATTTCACAAAGTAATGGATCCAGACCAGACGTAGGTTCATCCAGTAATAAAAGCTGAGGTTCATTAATTAGTGCTACGGCAAGGGTAACACGGCGTTGTTTTCCACCACTGTGATATATTGGATATCATTGAATATATTCCAGGTTTCGTTTTTAGTAAATTTGAATGCTATTAATTAACCTGATTAAAAACTACAAACCTTAAAGTGTACACGATTTGATTCTTAGAAGGTAACTGCAGCAGTTGGCTCAAAAATTTAATTTGGCTTTTCAAGGAATGCGTTCCATTTCTTGCCATACCGGATACATCCATTAATGCGCCAAAATAATGTAGAGTTTCAAAAATTGTAAACTGATTATACAAACTAGTTTCCTGGGGCATATAGCCATGGGAATGAATTGTTGGTGAAACGGATACATAACCCCCATTCAATTTGCACAAACCCAGTATACAGGATAACACAGTAGTTTTTCGAGATCCGCTACTTCCTAGTAAGCTATATCTAAACAAAAAGGTTTTAATCATTTTTGTTAATTTTAAGCCGATTTTTTCGTAAAAATTAAATATGATGATATCGTTAACTCACATAGAACCAGATTGAACATTAATGATGAAATTCGCAAGCGCACTAACTTTAATTGCGTCTACAAATAAATGCCCTTTTTCTTTAAAAGCTTCAAATCCGTTTGTAATTTTAACCGCCAGAAAATTCTGGCCTTGAATATCGATTTATGTGTATATCCTAAAGTTTCACAGAAGCGTGGTGTGCTTTGTGTATTTGGTTTGATTGTTTTTGTTGAAAGCTAACCAATTGATGTAAAATAAAATCTAAAAATGTACACTGACTATTTATTAAATAATCTGATTGAGAACGACACTTTAAAATTTAATTATAAGTATTACCTAAAAAAAGCTTGAAAGCATTTAAAAACATGTTGCGACCTAGGAAACTGGCCAACAACAAAGCATTCAATGATTTAACATGTAATTATGGTGATACACACTTGTTTTGATCATTCATGATTCATTAGTGCAATATTTGAAACTTGTTTTATGCCATGGGGTTTGAATAAAAAACGGTTTGAAGACTAGAAAACAAATTCTTAACTCAACGTTTTCCATTATCGTTAAATCTACCCCAAGGTGAGCATCATTACAATTCCAGAAACACAATACGGATTCAACAGCAACCGTTTACGTGATCATTAAAAATTTGTATGATGTATAATGTATTGTTCTCGTAATAATGATACTTAACCTCTAAAAAATTGTTGTACGAATCTAAGCAGCAAGGGCAATAGGAATAAAGTGCAACAAGCAACATTTAATTAAATAATTGCGATAAAATGCAACAATTTGTTGATCATTTCAGGCTAATTAAAAATTAGCCAAAAGAGTGCATAATTATCCTTGTTTTGTCAGTTTTTGCGTACGTCACGTAAAATACTATTCATGTTTTGCACGTCAGACCAACAATGACGTGTAAGTGCTCACAAGAGTGAATTGTAATGTGCCTATCAAAGCAAAACTATTAATTAGCTGTCAAATCATGATATTTATGGTGGCGAATGTAGCTTGAATAATATGATACAAAAATAACCAACATAAATCTCTTTTTTAACTGTTGGGAAAACCCGAATGCGTGCAATCCTAAACTAATGGCTATTAGTAAACCAAACTAGTGAACAAAACGAATAAACAATAATATTACAAAGCGACAAAACAATTATTCTCATTTCATTCCAAAAGTGCTTATCGTCTTAAAAATAACAAAGAAAGTCACGACAATTTTTTTTTAAATTGTAATTAGTTTGTTTTAAATTCGGATACACAGCAAAAGTACAGTACAGAAATATTTGCATGCACACAAGTATTTAAAAATACAAATCACAGATTAATACTCGATAATGCACACGGGTAGTATAATGATACTAAAATTTGCCACCTGTAGGAACTCATTTAACTACATACAAACATATATATGCACATATATTTAATGATTCATAAATATCATGGGCAATTATTTGAAGACGATTTTAGTTAGAAAGTTTCATACAAATCACGTACGACTCTACTTGAAATTCACTGTAAAATTCACTGAAACTTGTGTGCACCTTAAGTATTAATTATCCGGTAATTAGTAAAAATATCTGACTTTGTTGATCGTGAGAACGAAAAAAATACACAACCAATGAAGTCAAATTGCTGCCATCAATCTCTACATGAGTTAGTTTTAAATTCTTGTAAAATTTCCAAATGAAACAATAACTTAAGAAAAAATATCTCGTTTTCAATTCAGTTTTTCTGGGAGATTTTAGTCATCAAGTTGTACTAAACCCATTAATACTACATGTATTTTTAAGCAAACCTAAATCTAGAAAAAGAAAGGCACAAATCGAAGTTTAACAATGGCACAGTACTTATCCCATCCATCCCCATATTTAGTTTTACATCTACGGTCTTCTCTAATAGCTCTACTAATAAAAATTATGAAAAAGGAAACACAATATATATAATTCATCCATCCAAACTTATTACCAGGGTAAGACCAAATAAATGTAGCTGTAAGCTCCCAATATAATTCATTTTTCTTCCTACTTCCCAGTCACCCAGAAATTAGTAAATACGTCTCTTTTTCAATTTTATTTCCTGATTTGTCCACATCCAAATATTTAACCTTCATTCCCTTTGCTTCTTGTCCCAAAATAAAAACTTGTTTACCACTTTTAACTCCTTCCCGAAATAGTTTCTTTTGTCTTAAGACATCATAGTTAAACCAAATTGCTAAACATCCTAAACAAACTATTATTACAGCTTCATATAAACTCATGTGATGTACATTTGTTTCACCAGTAAATAAAATTGAAATCCTTGGACAGCTGGTATCCAAAATAAACTACCCCAAATCAAATAAAACCCAGTTTTGTCATGCGTAAATTTCATCATACTTACAAGCACTTGTTCGAGTTGAGACTATTAGCTCCCGTGTTTTTGCATACTCGCACTGGCAAGTTTAGTTCCAAATAGCAACTTGTTGTTAGCATTGCTAATGTTGTGTAATGGTACAATACGCCACCTGACTAAAATATAGAACGTATTTAGTAATACTATTTCGGAATTTAATTTGTAATTAATTTGACTTGTTTTATAACTTGTAAGTAGGCACAAATACTTTATCTTTTGCGGGTCCAAAATGTGTTGAGGTTGTTAAGGCAAGCCATAAGTATGTCCAAAGAAAAAGGCTGAAAACTAGTACCCAGCTTTCCTGATTACCTAATATGTAGTATTTAGTTTGTTGAATAAGTGATAATAGATTTGAAGTTTCGTTGAAATTGTAGTGAACAATAGAAGGAAGTACTAGTGTAAAGCCAATAAGAAATATGATAACAATTAGTTGTATGATATTTGTGACGATGAAATAAAAACGTTTTTTTGTTTTCCATTTTTTAGATATAAGTTTAGTCGAAAGCAAAGTAAAAAGTGTTTGCCTCAACTGCTCAGGCCCAACTGAATCGCATGCAATCAGTTTTAAACATTTTATTTATACTTTTATTGGCTCGTGGGAAAAATGCACTATATGGAGAGCAGATGCTGGACAAAATAATACATCCATTAAAGCACAAAAGTAATAAAGGTAGATTTGTTTCAGTACAAAGTAGGTAACACTTGTTGTAGCAAATAAATGAAAATAAGTCAATGCCGGAAGTCAAAAGAAGGATGCATTAATCTTGGCATGCAAACAATTTAATGTCGGTTCGGTTGCTGAAATAAATTTTAACATTAAGAACTATTAGTGTTGTATTGTTTATCTGTCATATTCTTGAACTATCATACACATGTTGAACTGAAATATTTTTTCGCTTTTTAAGGTAATAACAAAATTACTTTATTGTATTCGTAATACATTTATACTTATAAGTAGGCTTAAAGATAAAATTAGAATGTAAACATTTACGAACAGTAAGTTTTTAGGGAAAGTGCATTTTTAGTGGACGTGCTTTTTTCCCAATCCGTTTTTTTAGTTTAATTTAAATGCTTGACTTGTATATTCAGTTGTAACATTTCAGTCGAGTTTTTTGAAACACAAGTAGTGCTTCATTTAACAATAGTCAGCCCAAAAAACTGAATTATCTATTCTATATGTTTTGAGGATTATATGGGCAATTAAATTTGAAAAGTTCGGAAATATTAATCTCGATTCAATTTTGTGCAATTCGTTTTTGTTTTGATGTTTTTCTAATACTTAAATAATTTCAGCAGCAATGCGTGAATTTACACAATAGCAACAACACACAAAAAGAGAGATTTTGCGTTTGCTTTTATGTAAGTACGTCAAATTTAAAACCCATTACTAATGGTATATAATATCCCTTAAAATGTTCAAATTGTTTTTGAACGACGATATAGTAAAATAATTATGACATTTACAGTAATTGCTGAAAATTGGAGGACTTGTTCATGACTCAATATTTCTCTAAAATCCATTTAAAAATAATATTTCATTTCGCTCCCAAATATAACGTAAATAATAGTATTAAAAATAATATGATTTATTACTGATTCCGAATGAAATGTTTTGTTTGTTTTCAAAAACATGTTGATATTTCAAAAAACCATTAGGACATATTCAATCAAAGCCTGGAGCCGATTTAAAAAAGCCAGGAAAGTTTCCTAGCAACTATGTGGAATTTCATAACTTATTTTCGATGTATTTAGCTTCAAACGAAGCACCATGACAACCAAGCTAGTAATTCAACCGTATTCCATAAATCAAATAATATCGAACTACATTTTCCCTTTTTACTTTATAACATGGAACTTACAAAAATTGACATAGATTTACAATTCCATCTCATGGAAACTTATGTGACCATTTTTCACTGCTTTAGCTATAAACGTTTATAATGCTGTCTTGTTTCTATTTATTGTGACATTTAAAAAATGTTGCTTCCCGAAAACCAAAACTGTGAAATATCTACAAAACAGCTCTTAATGTGTGGGTTTCGATCGCTAATTACATTTTTTCTTTAATACCAGAATGGTTGTTTAATACCAGTGGCCGAGAATGGGTGTACGCCATAAATTGGGTAAAAAAGACAGAAACCAAATCAAGAATAAAACTCCAGCCCAATAGTACAATAAGTCGTAATTCTTTTGGCAAAATTTTGAAGTCACTAATATCAGGTTACTGGATATTTATTTTAGGGTTATTTAAATATTTACCTCGTATACCACAATTTGAACTTATTATTGAATAATTTTGTACAGGTCTTATTTTTTGAAAAGGACCATGCCGGTGTCGTCGTAAATCTTATGGTAATCTCGTACCCCATATTTGGAACTTTACAAGCACCTATGTTCGGCTTTGGAAAATTAGACCTGATGTTTTTCAATGTTAGCACACTACAAGTAAAAGAACTGCAGGACTTTATTTTAATGTATTACGTTACTTACATTTATATATATATATACACAATGGATGTTACTTTTAGTGGTCGAGCTTGTATACTGATACCAGTTGGAATGACTCTTGACTTGTTTAAAATTTTAAACGAACTAAAGACATGTGTGTCTTTCCAGAGATTTGGTAGCTTTTACCATCAATCCTACAAAACATACCAGGAACTTCGTATTGTAATGTACCGACTTTGGGGTAATGTTAATGCTGTGCTTGGCAACGCTTTAGCCATTGGCTTCTTAATGACTGTATTTGGAACTTGTGGTTCCATATTAACGTTTCGATTAGGACATAGAATGATGCCACTAGTGCTTTTTGTAATATGTGCATCTATAATGACGGCAATACTTGTTGGTTTAAAAATGAGCTGCTTTTTATTTAAGACTTATTATGTCATTATTTTAAAATGGGAACAAAATAGGCCAAGGTGGAATGTTAGATTGTATTTGCGAGTCGTTAAATCTTGTCGTCCGTTGTATGTAAAAGCTGGGAATATTGCTGTAATTAATGAAAAACTGCAAGCTGAATACTTATTTTGCCTGCTGGAGTGTTCGATTAACTTTTTGTTAATGTTGTCCAAGTAGTAATACTGGGCCTTGAATGACATACTTTACTTATATGTATTAAACGTTTACTTCTAAAAACTTGTCAAAAATGATTTATTCCATAAGTCTATCATTATAAATACTCATTTAATTTTAGAATGTCTATTAAAGAACCGTTCTTGCATATCCTGGTTTTGGCCATGAGATTTTCGAAATGATTTGAAATTTACTCTAAATGTTAGTAAAACTACGAGTTAATAAAAAGGGAACTTTACATTGTTTTACTGAAACAAAATTGAATTCGGCTGTATTCTACAAAACTGAATTACAATTAAATATGGAACATAAGTTTATGGCATAATTTTTGTTGTAATGGTTTTTAAACGTGCGCTGTTAATTTGTAGTTTACTTAAATGACCTTCGTTTTGTAGAATATTTAATAACATTAATAAAACCAAGCTGGTAACGTTTGAAAAGTTTGGGATATACTAACTGTACTTCTTGGTCTTTAAAATTCATTCCATCTGAATTTTTAACGTAAAAGTGTAAGCGAAACAATTGCCTATACAATTTTATTACTTAACTTAAATCGTGTAATTTTGAAATAAGCTTTCAAAACGATACCATGAGGCAATGTTATGTTTTATTAACGAGGACACGTTAAATTAGTTTTTCAATTCATAACATATATTTTGGTTTTTTATAGTTGGTTCAACATCCTGTTTGAAGCTTGCAAAACATTCATTTGATATATTCTTAGCATTTATTCAAATGCATTATGAAAACATCTACTGAATTTTTTGGTAAAAACTATTTATTAACGAATCTCCGTAGAACTGCAGCATGTACGAACAACCTCGTTTCTGACGCACTTTTTATATTAGTTTCCCTTTGGCTTTTATACGCATTCCTTCAAAATGCCGTCCAAGTTGGTTCTTCAATCCCACTATATTATCCAAATTATAGCAAATCGTATTTGTCCTTTTCATTATGTATCCTGGAATCATAATACACTACAGTGGTGCTATGCAAATATATCTTGGAAACGAATGTGGCCATTTTACATTGTTCTTTTTATAAATTTTGTTCACATATCTCTATTCTTTCTTACATATATATACATTCGATGGTACCCTGCAAATGGCTATAGTGCCACATCTAAACAACTTATAATAATAATTCAACTTTATTGCAGACCAAAAACATAAATTGTTACAGATCCATATTTAGAAAAATGATAAATTTGAAATAAAATGCATATCAGCAATTCAAAAGATAATATGCAGCTTTTATACATTAATTACTGCGCTACTCACTTTAGTGGATTGGCTTTTTATAACAAGTGGAAAAGAGTGGGTTTTTGTAATCAATTGGGTTTACAGAACAGAGTTTGAACTAGAGATTACAATACAATTGGTTTCTTCATTAACCCAGAGTACGATGTTTGAAATGCTAAGCTGTCTTATTTCAGGTACGTATTATATTTCTAATATTGAATACCTAAAAGTTTGGTAACTTTTTAAATAAAATTTGTTTTTTGTTCACACAGGATTGGTTTTACATTGCGACAAATTTGGAATCGTTTTTAATCCAATAGTTATTTATTATCCAATCGTCGCTGTTCAGCAATATTTAATGTTTGGTTTGGAACATTTTGATCCGTTGTATTTTTGTGCAAGTGCACTCAACCCTAACTTTTTAAACGAGTGCTTAGCAATACACTATTCCGTCATATACATCTATTTGTATGGAACCAGTTTGCTTTATTAAACGCTAGAGCTTGCATTCTTATTAAGCTTGGAATGGCTGTCTCATATTTTCAGCTTCTGAAGCGCCTTAGAATAAATGCAACGTCAACAAAGCATCGATATCAGTCATATAAATTATATCGACAGTTTACTTTAGTTTTATGCCTTTGATGGGCAAATATTAACACAGTTGTTGGATCTTGTTTGTCGCAAGGCTTTCTAACGGTCGTACTGGGAATTTGTGGTTATATTATTTCGTACAAAAAGGCCATATATTTGTTCCTATGATGTTTCTTACTATCTCTATAATAGCAAGCATTATCTGCAGTACTCGTAGCAATGAAGATAAGTACGTTTCTGGTAAATTTATCAAATGAAATTTTATGGAAGTGGAATGAAAGTCAATCAGGAAGAACGAAGGGACTGTTCAGTAAATATATTCGCTCTTGTAGACCGCTGCATGTAAAAGCTGGCGATATGGCGATTATCAGTGAAAGCCTGCAAGGGGAATACTTACATGCTTTATTAAACTCTACGATAAATACTTTATTGGTTTTATTAGATTGAATTTACTGACATAGTTTCAAGAAGTAAAATGCAATTGTATTATTAGTAAACTTGATTGTCTTAATTAAATTGTTATTAGGTTTATGTGCTGTGTAAATTATAATTATTTGGCTTCAAATACGTTAAAATAGCCAAAGTTGTACACTTTTGTGCTATCCGAACCGGAAAATATTGTGGATTTTAAAATCCTGGTAAATAATTATGTGCTTTAAGCGATACAAAATCTTCAAGATTATTTACACTTTGATATGAAAAACACTGGCCACAATATGCATACAAATTGTGTAGCTATAATTAAAAGATTCGGCAGTGTAGTTTTTTATTCCTGGTAGTACACGGAAATAACTTTCAGAGCTAAAATGTTTGGCTTGTATTTCTGCCTCTATTTTATTATTACAGCAAACCTTCCGCTTCTAATGGCAACAGACAGATGATTCAATACCTAACAGCACCCACCAGGTTACCTTGCAACTACTGACGTCCATTGACAACCACTGATTGCACTTCTTGATATATTAAAATGGGCTGTTTGTCTTCGAAAACTAAAACCTAAACCGTTAAGGACAAGTGATAAAGGAATTACAATTATTGGCCAGCTTTGCAGCCACACACTAGTCTAAATTTAGTTGTTGTTACTCTTTGAGTAACCGTGCTATTATTAATTAACTAGCCAAGGCACTGTCTCTTTAGTATAATTGTCTTCATCTATATTTTTTTAATAAGCCTACTTACGATTTTTATAATTGTACCCTTTTCGAAGACATTTAAAAATAATATAAAATATCTTATGTATCCATAAAACGAAAAATCGTACAGCTTTATATAAGATCACTCGAATTTCTATGATGTAAGCAAATACACCTATTAAAATACCGCTCAACCAAAGAATAAATATAACAAGAATATTTCCACTCATGTTTGGTTTAACAGGTAGCTGGTCGATGTTTTTACCAATATTTTGGCTATTTGCAACCAAGTAGTGCCACCAATTAAATATTCCAGTTTCTGGTAACCAGGAAAATATTCTCAACACATGTGGGGGAACAAAACCTTTGACTGTAAATGAAAAGTCGGTTTCAGTATATGCTACTTTACCCACGTCCACAGGTAGATTCTCATGATTAAGTGACATGCCTAAATTGATAATCATACTAAAAGGTAAGATCCAAGCTGTTTTGGTGCAGTTTCTTAAATCTTGCATTATCAATAACTGTTGGTCATCACTAAAATACTTGGTTAAAGCCAACTTCCAGTTCTTCCAGGTATGTCTTATGTCATCATCATTTGCGATTAGATTTTGAAATTCTAGTAACAAGGACCGTTCTAACGTCACTAAACCAATTAATTATCCAACCAACCAACTAAATCAATTTAATTATAAGTTCATGGGAGCCGGAATGTGGCCTTGTTTTCCAAATTAACTCATTAAGTAGACGCGACTTGCAATCAGCAAATTTTCCATGTGAAGCTTCTATTGTATTCGTTTTATTTATCATGTTCATTTCTGTATAAGCCTTCACAACCCCGTCCTCTTTGTATCCGTTTTGGAAAAACTTGATTTCTCCAGCAGTAGTTTCAAAAGTTAAATTAAAGAATGAGGTACGAAAAGATAGTTTTTCATCTAATGATTCGTTTAGTATATCTAGCAACATATCTTCTATGCTGTATGCGTAGTCCAAATATGTAATTCGGCTGCGAATTGAGAAACTGTCGCGTAATAGTTCTGACAAATGTGTGTACGAGAAATGTATTCTTGGCGTTACTATTTTGTAGACATTTGTACTTTTGTAGGCATTACTTATCACCTACCCTGAAATGAGTGAACTCGCAATAACGAATCTAAACCAGTTTCTCTTTAGCAAGCTACTAGGAAATGGATCTCCTTGTTCGAGTAATATTTTTACGAAACACAATAACTTGCTGATTGGGTCTTTAGGCCCTAGTGCTTTTGAAACTTTTACAATATATAATATGTATAGAAGAACGTTTTGGTCAACATCAAGCTGATGTACGTAATAACAACCAGAAGTCGGCAGTGGCAAGACATATGACAAACACCGGTCATCAGATTAACGGTATTAAATTAATTGAGTATGAACCTAGAGAATGGAAAAGGAAGCTAAAAGAGGGATTGTACATACGCGCGACTGACAATAATATGAATGGATCCTTTGGAAAACGAATACCAGCCATTTGGTCCTCAGGACTAGTCAAGTTTTTTAAATTCAAGTATGAAGCTTGGAAAAATCTCCAAGGATAAGAATTATTGTAGTTTATATAAAGTATCTTTCAAATTTCATTACTTTTATGAAATTAGCATGTTATAAAATATGTCAATTTACGTTGTTTCATT
>JAQFXM010006556.1:0-13069 GCA_034693345.1 Entomobrya multifasciata | reverse complement strand
TTTAGTTATCACCATCGTAATCAGCATACTAAAATCTACTAGAAAAGTTGTATTTAAGCATGTAACTCACGTTGCTGCTAGGAACATATGCTCGTAGGTACAGACGCGCGGCGTAGCAAGCTGGTTATGATAGCTCTATTCGGAAACGTAAACAGTGACAGCCGACAGCGACAGAGTGGTGCAGTTGAAATCAAACAAGACTTTAGGAGAATGTAACAAGAGCGTGTATCATACAAGACAGCTGTTAAGTTACTCTCGAGTGTGAATTAACTGTTAAGTTCGAGATTAAATGTGATATAGATTTAAATACCAGTGCATGTCAATAGTAAAATAAAACAACAATCGGACCAATTAAACTACAACTAATCTTACGGTATGTTGTAATACAGTTATACATAATAATAAACTATATATACACCATCAAGCCAGCATTACTGAAGTCGCGAAGCGATTTGTAACAGGTAATTACAGCAACAGTAATTTGTTTCAGTGAACGTTAGTTTTAATTCTACTGTTTACAATTTAGTTTTGCTGAAGAGTATCGCTTAATGACCCTTTCTATAGCTCACTTCGACGAGTCGAATGATGAGTCACTGAAGTGAAATATTAATCATACGGTCAAGTGTTGGGCCACTTGATGTCAAGTATATGGTCGTTTTATTCGGCATTTTACGTCTGTGTAATCAGCATTTTCGTTGTATTAAATATTCATTTTCTTTGTATTACAGTTTAACCTGAACTTGACTGGAATACACAAGATGACGACAAGCGAAGGAGTGGTATTCACAAGAGGTGCAAAGGGTCAAATAGAAGCCATGGTCTATCCAATGCAAAATTTGAAAGACGACATGCCGGTTGAGGGAACATCAGATGAGCCTGTGGAGTCTCTTGTGGACTTTGTTGGGAGAATCGAGCTGGTCGTTGAAGACGGAATTTGGGTGCATGATGGTTATAAGGAGTTTATTAAGATTAGGCACACGGAAAATAACATGGTGAGTCATATAATATACACTAAACAAAAACTTTATACATTATAACTTACATTCCATTAAAGTATTGACGAAATGTCATTTTCCAACAGAATACCCCACTTGGATCAGATATTGAGCTCCATACGGTAGTAGGATTCAGAAATATTGCAGTGCAAATCATAAATAGACGCATACAATCCTTCGAGTTTAAAGAATTTTCTGCAATTGATACCAACCCTGGCTCAAGTGTGGATTTTTCTGAACAATATGAAATTGTGAACAGTCGAGTAGAGGTAAATTGCAAAAATTTGGAATAAACTATATTTAAAATATTTTAGGCACTTTCAAATGAAGGTTAGAATGATTGTATATTAACAAAAAAAAATATCTCGCATAGGAACCCTTACCGCCATTCGTGGCCCTCACAATATTGACAAACCCAGCCCAAATCCGTAAACCTATTGATGATTCAGTTACCAGGCGTCGCCCCAATAAACCCCACCCATTTAACAAGGTTAAAAAGGATGACTTCAAAAACTGGAAGGTATACGTGCATGCTGGAGAGAATATCGAAGTGGCAGAGTTGACAAAGTTGAGTTTGTCTGTGACACTGACAACTAGTAAGGACGAGGCAGATATCATTATATATCCAGATATAATGACTGAAAGCGTTCCAGAAGATGCCAGAACTAAATATTGTTTGGTGAGTAAGCCTCAAAACTATAGTAATCCAAACTTGATTTTAACTTAATAATTGCCTATATAAAAAGGGTTTATTTTTAATTTTTAGATTAAATGGATGCAAAACAAAAATGATCATCAATGCGGACACTTTTGCAAACCGATACAGGTTCATCGTGACAAACCCCTTACTGGACAAAGATTTGCTGTACTTGGAAAGGAAAGAGT
Organism: Entomobrya multifasciata; assembly: GCA_034693345.1. Lineage (NCBI taxonomy): Eukaryota > Metazoa > Arthropoda > Collembola > Entomobryomorpha > Entomobryidae > Entomobrya > Entomobrya multifasciata. The sequence goes on along the minus strand of JAQFXM010006556.1, from coordinate 11,189 downwards.
AAGAAACTTGGTGACAAAGTTGGGAGCAAGGTAAATTACAGTACAATCAAAGATTAAATGGTGCTTTAAAGTTTGCATTCAGTTATAATTATAACCATGGTACTTCATATGCAGTTACACTAAATAATAATAATCAAAACATATAAATAAAAAGTAAATTGATTGACTTTTTTAATGCGTAGGATTGATGGGTTAAAAGAGAATGCAGAGTACATCGTGGGACCGGTAGGGGGTATACTTCGACTTAAAGAAAGCGTTGGAAAGTTAGCAGAAAAAGGATCCAGTATTGACCACAACAAAATTTACAAATATGACTTTTTATGGTCGATCAGCGATGGGGAAATTTCAAAAGCTAAACAAAAATATATTTTACCACGGAATGAATATGACACAGCTTACTCAACACCAGCTCCAGTTGTTAAAGTAGAGAATGTGAAAAAGAATCAAAATATTGCAAGTCTACAACATGGGGTAAATATTACCAAGGATACTGTTATGGTGCAGAAACATGATTCAATAATCAATAATATATCTCGTCCAACCCCATCTCGAACATCACAGCAACTCCCAAATTTGCATCTGAATAATTTGGAAACGCCCAACATGGTGTTAACACTTCAGTGTAGAAAAGCTGCAGCATCAAAATGTAGACCATCACCAGTTGTATGTGATACAAAATCATCTAATTACAATAGCAAAAAGAGAGGACTAATGGAACCAGAACACCGTTCGCCATCCAAAAAAAGGAAAACCATAAAAACTCCGATACCTCCAGAAGCTGGTAAATCTACAGCAGTCGATTTAATATCTCTGGACATGGACATACACGAGAAAAGTTGTAAAACAGTGAGTAGTGCAGTCCATAGTGATAAAAACGACATACACGGAAACCATACTTTGATTGACGAGCAGAATAACATCGTCACTGACAAAAGTTGTATATTGCCCAGTACAAAGTCTTACCCACATGACAGACCTTATATCACTGCTAAGTTAAAATTGGAAATATCTACGCTTTTTGACAAGTTACAAATAGAAAATGTTGACGAGGATGAATACGTTACGATGGCAGAAAGGAGCGGACTTCAAAGGGTGGGCACAATACTCAGTGAACCGTGTAAAGAACGTGGATACATTGCATTTGCAGAAGTCCAAGTTAATTCTGATGACGAACGCAGTTTAGAAAAGCTGGCTGCCGTTAAAGCGGTTGGAGAATTGATACGTAAATGTGGATTTGTTCCCATCGATGTGACTCATAAAAATGGACAATACGTATGGATTCGCAAGGACAGGGAAACAAACGGAAAAGCAGCATATTTCGCGAGGGGCGTGTATAATGAAAGTAGTCTGTCGTCATTCAGAATTTTTATATTCGCCGATATTATTGGTGAGTATTTAAAAATTAAGAGAATGTAATATATTAGAAAAACAGATTAGTGGAAATGTTCTTAATTAATGGAAATTTTATATATTTTTTTCGTTTTAGATTGTATAATGAACCTACAAACAATCCCAAGTATGTTCATTTCAGATCCCGTCGGTATTGTCAGTGGAAGATATCATCAAACGAACACTTGTAAATGTGGAGACTTGTGTGAAGACATTCACTTAAAACGCTATACTTTCGTGGATGACATTCAGCATAAGGTATTTATTTACTCGGATGTGATAGAGTAATCGTTTTATTACCATTTATTGTCCCAGAAAGATCTAAATAAAAATGTAATTTCTTTCAGTTTGCAGTTCTCTTACAGTGTTGCAGTGACGGTGATAATAGAAGCACATTAGAAATCGATTATGGAGGTGAAGAAGGGATACAGAGGGAAACAGTAGCCAGTGATGCAGTTTCATATACAGCTCTATTACGAAAATTAAAAGAGAGAGACGAAAAAATGTATAGACCCGCAGTGACCAATATGTTTTGCAAGAAGGCTATGCAGGGAGAACCAGTTGCTGACCTTGACTTTGGTAAATACGTTGGAAAAATTAACTTTCAACGTTGCACAAAATGTAATGAGGTTTTATATGTAAGTTACAAGACACTAGGTGGAAGTACTTGTGAATAGCTTTGTACATGATTAGTCATTTTACATGTAGTCCAAGTTGTAGGAGCGAACTGTTAAAAAAATGTAAGAATAGGTTGGAATTATGACTAATTGAAACTGTTAACTTCAAAAACATTATCCAAGGTTTATCCTCTAACGACAGTGTTTATGTTACACAAAAAGTTTTATTAGGTTATAAGTTAGATTAAGTTATATAAGTTAAATACAAAAATGTTAAGATATCAAAGGTATTTTTAAGTGTTTTTGGTTCACATTTATAAAATACAGATAATTTATAACTACAATTAAAATTAACGACACTAATCTCATTGTCTCCATTGATTTGTTTTTGTTTTTGTTGGAAAATTTATAAATTGAAACTATGGTTAAAATTATGATAAAATGCTTATCTTTAAAAACCATTATTATTTCAAGTGATGTGGAAGAATTGCTTGTTTAACGACTTCCGCAAGTAAAGCTTCATATTCGATTGAACGTGAATCTGAATCTGATGATTCCGATCTGACTGTTGGTAAAGGTTCTTCGTCCTCAATTGACGATGTCGATGTCTGAGTTTGAAAACTTGTGGGGTCATAGTTCAATATATGATGATCCGTCTTACTTCCTTTCTCGATTTCTTCAATGACTTTCAAGTCACTGTCATCTGAATGTACGCTCCTGGAACTGTAATTGCTTTCTTCCTCAGACTCAACCTTCACACGAGCACTGTCACAATTGTCACATTGAACCATATTCACTATTGCACCACCACTTTTGTCGTCTTCAGACTTGTCAATAACATCACATCCAGTCCTGGTCCTCCTTTTCACTGTCCTTTCACGTCTGCATGGTGTCAAACCTTTGTTTTTCGCACCTCCATCTTCATCGAGGTCTGCGCCTTCTCCAACTCCAGTGCTGCTTTTTCGGCTTCCAATGACTTGTCTTTCATCCGCTGAACTGCTATCTTCATTGTAGTTGTTGTTGTCGTTGTTTTGGCGACACTCTCTGACTGCATTTCGACGAGGTGTCGGACTTTTGGAAAAAAATCCAGATGAGTTACTACAGGAACTTGCAATTTGTATATTCTTCCTCTTTCTTTTACTTGGCCTGACAGCATCCTCACTAAAAATGACGTTGATAAAACGAGGAACCGGATATGTTGGCTGATGGGGGCTTGGAGATTGAGGAATTGACTTGGATCCGGCGTTGCATTTCAAACATTTTACCGATTGAAACGACGGATGAAAGTCACAACCTGCGAAATTAACAAAAAAGTAGTCGTTTCAAACGATATTATCTAAGAAGGACATGAGTACGACATGGCATACATGACAGGACATGACTTTTTCAGTGTAAAATAATGAATGTTTATATTTATTACCAATTACCTTGTCCTGCGCAAAAGATAAATTCTTGGCTTCCATTGACTTGTCTGCAACGAATTTGACGAAGATCTTTGTCCAAAGTAAATTCAAATCCATCTTTCGTTTGGCTATATCCAATCACATCAAATGATGACCCATTTATAAGTAAAGTATCCAATACTTTACGCGCTTGGGTGAATAAAACTACATAAATAATTTAAAGTTTATTATAAACATTTTTGGAATAATTATCTCAAAGTTAGTTTTAAAAAGTTGATCATAATAATCGTTATAACTAATCATTTTTATAATTACTTTCTCTGGAATCCATCTTATCCATACATACAGCAAAAAGCGATTGCAGTATTGCTTCTCGTAGATTGTTTTTATTTTGTCCTTCAGACTTTGAGGAAAAATTGTTAATAATTTAAATATAGTTAAAATTGAGAGATTGAGTAGTCAAAATATTACATCATTTAATTTTTCATAGTTAACTGGAAAGCGAATGAATGAATGCGTCATGAAGCTTGCATGAAAGTACACACGCACTGAAGGATTCGGGCACTGAATTTCATGCTCAGATGTAAACAAACAAAAAAACGTTTCCCGATGCGATGCATTCAAAAATTGATTTGGCGCGTCATTCGAGTTTGTGCATCAAATTCGATGGGCCAGTCAGTTTGCGTTGTAAAACTCAACTAAGCTGCAACTGGTCGTGTACTTGACTATGTGAATCAGGCCAAGCATTGTAGTCCAATCTAGTTAACCGGAAAGAGCTCATGCAGTGTCGTTCCTTTCCGTATTATGTTGTCAGCTGTCCGCAGTCAGTAAAATTGTTTTTACAAACACTAAAATATTTTTTGTTAAAGTCTAGATTGCAGTTAAAGTAGATACAGTTAACTTTACGAAAACCCTCACAATCACGTTTATAAAGTGGAATAAAAATTAAAGTTAGTCAGTCAGTAGGTATCATGTAAACTTTATAAGAATTATATTCTCGGCAAAAAAACATTTAACAAAATATTTAAATTTCAAGTGTATTAAAGTGTTGATTTTTAAATACGCTCGTAGTAATGTTGGTACTATTTTTAATTTGAAACTTTATTTGTTTTACAATTGTTTTGATTAGCAGGTAACCATGTCGTCAGTGAACTTGTCAATCAAGTACTTACAAGAAATCGCCAACAATGGAACACCCGTCTTGTGTTTACCTGGAGGAGTTAAAGGAGATAATTGGACACATGTGAGCAGCTTAGTAAAATTAATAAAGATTTGAAAACCCTCTGTTTCAATAATATTTCTTATACTAATCATTTTTGTTTGTTAATGTTTCAGAAATTCAAAAAGTTTTTTCCAAGTATGGAGATCCTGGATAGTTACAATGTTCAGAGGTTTACGGACCGCGTCATTTTTATCACAGATGTGATTAATCATTTCATGGAATTTTTAAGTCAGCAAACAAAAACAAAGCAAGTTACAATTATATTCACTAAACTCTGTATGTATTGGTTTAAGCGGTTGCTGTTTAAAAATATTATATAAATTAATGTCTACCATTTTTCACAGGTTGGCATTCAATTCGAATGTCATTAACGAACTTGATGGGGGATCTAAAGAGATACCATGGAACGGCTACTCAATTTGGAGCTTGAATTTAAGGGGGAAACGGATTTATTGGGACCATCAGGGGGGAATCTCCGATGAAAATGGTTCCGATTTTGTACAAATATCAACTAGGAATGGGATACTGGAAGCCGACCCCTGTGAAAGCGACTTTATCATTTTATCTAAGAGTGAAAGGAAATGGTTGACAAGGAACCCCTCTAGATTACTAGAAGCTGTAGCGGAAAGAAAAATACAAAGGATTCAATGGGATACTTCCTTTAACAGCTTTAACGTGAAAATAGATGTTCACATGGAAATATCAAGGGGTACATTCTTATCGGGATTTAATTTCTGGACGAACGACAACAACACGAAACATTTATTGATTCGACACGGTATGATTACATAATTGCTAATTTATTACTTATGAGAATGTCTCAATGTGTCTACATTGAAAATTGGTTATTGATAACGAGATTTTTGTGCAATTTTTATGCGCAGGTGGTAAAATCTTGGATAATCCGTCATCGGACTGTATTGTTGTGGTAATTGACAAACTCAACAATGGATTGACTGATGACGACCTGTGTATCATCAGGAAGGAGCGGTGTGTAATTTTGGAAGAGTCATGGATGAGGAGTGCTTGCAGCAAGTCTGAATTTGGAAAAATTGCGGATGGACTTGTGACATGCCCATATCCAAAACCATTTCCCTTAATACACTATAAAGATTTTCGAAACCGAAAAATCCACATTATTGGAAACGTTCCGGAAGCATTAAAAGGTGATTTGGAAGAACTGTCTTCTCTCAAAGTGGATAATGTGGACCAGGCTGATACCATAATATGTTGTGGATCATCATTAGAGAGTTTACCAGTCATATCGCGCACATTCAGTTGCTACGTAAGTGATAAACTAAAAAATACAATAAATTTATCATTATATAAAAAACTGTCTCACTTATTTATAAATATGTCGTGACCACTGCTTATAGCAAATTTATCGAGACAGCAAGAAGCCACATGCATGCAAGCCGGACTGCTATCCAATAATTATCCCCCCTGAAAAAACAGAATTGCTGGTTGATAAAACGTTTTATGTTTGGAGCACAATCCAGAAGGGTCATGACGTATCAGACGCTATACAAAAAATGAGTGGAACGTATGTAACTTTTTTAAGTTAAAGTAACATTAACTTGGATCCAATTATATTTTAATCTGTTTAAAAATAAAATATTATATTATACATTCAATATACAGATTGGTTGACCGAGCAATTCATCCAACATTATTACTGTGGGATGAAATTTCGCGCAGTGAACTTCTCAAGCAATGGCTTGAAATACATCCAAATGTCAAAGTATACAGTATACAATTAATTCGGGACGTCATACAATATGGATGGGATTACGCAGAAGCGAAGAACATGCTACAGAGACAGGATGTTTACGCAACGGTAGACGCAGCTAATGATGGGTGTGTTGGAAAACGGAAACAAGTCACATCCACAGTCAATACTATTCCAAGTAAAAGGCCAAAAACGGTTGGAAACATCGAGGTACCGAAACTCAACGAGAAGGATGTCTTCGGGTCAAGCAATCAATTACTTGAAGGCAGAGGAGATGAGATTATAGAACGTTCAGCCACGCGACATATTTCGACAGTTGGAACATCAGCAGCAGCATTTCCATCATGTTATACAACACCTTCAAACAAACGTCCAGTTCGAAGTTCAGTATCTGAAGGCTGCGGCAGGGCTCGTAGGAGTAATGGGAATACGTCAACTATATCTGGATCAAATATTAAGTATCGCTCTGCTATCGTGAATTCAATATGTACACCCAGACGTCACCGGTCTATGAATTCGGACGTTCCAAGACGACAACTGACAGACGCTTTTGAAAATAAACAGATTTCGAATTGTGATACAAGTGTCAATCTTTCTAGCACAACATCACAAAGTGAAAGTGTTCCGCAAATCGATGTCAACATACAAGAAGAAGCTGTATTTGAAACCTCATCTTCCAGCTTAAAACTTCTAGCAACTGAAATAGATGATAATACTGAACGCTCATTGATTGCAAAGAAACTGAACGGAACTCTATTTGAATGGATTATGGGTCGAAAGCTGGCCTACTCCTCGAACACCACCGCAGCAAAAGACATAATGGAAAATGAACTTTTAAAAGTTTTCAGACAAGTTAATCTTGATGTCGTCGATAGAGACGAGCTGAATGACAAGATGCAACACAAAGGAATAAAAAATGCAACTTTACTACAAGGACCTTTGATAGCTGCGTATGGCGTTATCGCATTCAACTCTTTGGATGAGCAGATGGACTGGTGCAGCAAACTCAAGACGGCTATGAAGACGATGATAAAAGGTTTTGGCCTAAATGGGTATGAAAGAACCATTGAACGTGCGGCTCCATCAAGTAGACATTTATCGACAAGGTTCAAATGCCAAGAGAATGTACTTTTCTTCAGTTCATTTGGGTATCTTTCGAAGCGTGTGCCAGAACGTATTGAGGAATTTGTAATTTACAGGACACTCCTAGGTAATCACAGTTTTTTCTATTATAAACAAAATATTGATTATCCGTTCTCAAATGTATAAATTCATTGTGTTGTACTCTTTATGTTTCAGATTTTATCGACTTTAAATACAACATTTCCAGTAAAGTACTACACCCTATTGTTGGTGTCGTGTGTGACCAAAACGAAGATTCCAGTTGTGTTTGCAAGTCTGTACACACTACAGGATACTATGAGATTAGAGTTAAAGACGAAAATATGCTGCCAGACAGTGTAAGTATTTGTACGTATTGTTTACAATGATTTATGATTCTATAGTTAATTATGTATCTTTTTACAATTTACAGTGTGACATTATAGCTCTTTGTCGGGAGGGTAAATTGATCCTAGGATCACGCGGACTATCATCACGCGGACTATCATCTACAAGCTCTAACCATGCGGTTGAAAAATAAAGATACATTTTTAAAAAAATATATAAAATGGTATAGATCAAAGATCAATGGAATAACAAAAAGTAGTGTCAAGTATTAATTTCTAAATACTACATTCATGTTTTTCTAAATCAAATGACATGTAATATTAATACATCTATCAGTCAAGAATATAAGTATAAAATGTTTAAAAAATATGGCGATTACTATATTTTAATAGAATTTAACAATCAAAATCAAATAGTTTATGCGCTTTTCAATCAATTTCTACATAGATTTTGTTTCAGCCCTCCAGAGATCAAATTTTCCATTACTTAAAGATAAACGACAATTGTTTATATGTACCACTTTATGCCTAAATATTATTCTGTGTAATTTATGTAAATATTAGAGTACGATTGAGATAAAGTTATTCTTTTGGTTAGCTAAATTGCTAACCCGAATAAAGTTAATTGTTATGACTTAAATATGCTTACTGTTTTCAGCTTTGTATTTAATTTTCATCAAATCTTGCACCCGTCATTACCATAAGCTTTAGTAAAAAGAGAAAATCTCCATGAATAAAAAAGCAAATTCATCATTTTAATCATCCAGCAGTTTAAAATTACATCCACAATTTCTATGGCCGACCAATCGTGTCATTTAAAAGCCCAAAAATCAAGGCATACAGTTATTGGTCCGTGAAAAATATATCAATTTTTACTTAAAATATTTTACAACCGTCACTAAGCACGTTTTTTATGAATCAATTGTCCCTGTGATACGTTTTTCATGGCAAACTGATTTTTTACAGCAATTTTTATACATAATATATCCTTTGGTGTGAGGATTTCATATTTAAGCTCTTTGAACCCGCTTAACTCCTGAACAACCATTTACACAGAGATAAATTTGAAAGAGAAAAGCTTTATCTTCTCCTTGAGTAATTAGTTAATTGTCTACGATCGGCTTGTATGTGACAAGTGAAAATTGGCAGGGCTACAGTTCTTAATATGTTCATATGTTTTTATCAATTTGGCAAATTTATATGGCTCCATTGTTGAATAATTCAACTTTGAAATAGATATGTGTACCTGTTATTAGAATGCTATACTATTTATCTATATGGTGACATGTTGTCTTGATATGATTTTTCCCTAACGATAGAGAATAAAATGAACATCATACAACCGAAATATATTATCATGAAGTTAGTGATTAACGAATGACTGGTCAATGAAAATTGCGGTATATTTGTTGCATAAAATATTAAACGTAAAAACAATTTTATTATAAATCTCTGTATAAGATTACTGACAAAATTTCAAAGCGTTACATTGTTCTTCTCATGAATGTCGATTCATCATTAAATTATCAATTTGGTTTTGATAAATACATAAATACATATAATGTTCAAATATTATACCAATCAATTTTCGATTATAGCATGTTCTCCAATACAAACGTCTTTCATTTTTGATTCAAACTGTCTACCGTATAACACATAAAAAACCCTAATCCATCTTAATTATTGCCGAGTCGAAAAGTTTAAACAACATTTTATCTCCTTGAGTATAATCAATGTGGAACACCCAATACAGGTAGTAAGCCTGTAGGACTGCCTCGAAAAAGCCGATCCCCTCACTCAAAATCTCTCCCTCGCAGTAGACGTCTGCAACACCGTCTTCAAACGGCGTCCCATGGACAACAATCGTTGGTTGAGGTCTGATACCCGCTAGATCACTCTCCTACAACAAATTACATCATTTCATTATTATTTAAGCAAACTATTCTAACACAAATCACGCTAATTTACACACAACTTGATAAATACCTTTCGAATTATCTTGAACGTCTCTCCCCACCAAGTTGATCCAGTCCGGCTACAGCCCATAATGATCATCCTGGCGGCATCCAATTTGTCTGTAAAAATGTATAATCATAATAGAAAAACTAAAATTAAATCAAATACATAAAAAATGATTATATTTTATATCACTATAAAGGCTATTATCGAATAAAATATTTATATCATATTAACATACCAGGGCTGTGATCAGCTTCTTTTTTTAGAATTTTAAATGATTCTTGACAGAGTCTATTTTTACACTTTGAATAACCGTTTCTGACCTCCTTCCTGGCATGTCGTGCCATGACGGTTCGGATCAAACTTTCAAAATCTGCCATTTTTTTATCGGTTAAATAGTAATTTAGCAACCGCCACTATATAAAAAAGTAAATTACTAATTACAATTGTTACTTGATTTATTCGAAGTACGTTTTTTAAGTAGATGTAATATATATCTAACCGTATCCGGATCTCTAAGCGTATGCCATTTCGTGAGGCTCTGGGACACACCTAACTTCCCATTTACAATTTCCTCATGCATGCCCATAAGTTCCTTTTTTAAATCAGTCTCAGGTTTGGATTTTTTGCTCTGATTGGGTTGACCTAGAGTGGATGATGCAGCGCATTTCCTTTTACATGGCTTGTTGCTGTGTGCAATCAACAAGATAAAATTAATAACAAGATAAAACAAAGCTTTAATAAAATTTAAAAAAATATACGAAAGCCAAAATGCAAGCTTTGATAAAACAATAAGATGTTAAACAATGTTACCTTTCCAAACGTTGAGTCATTGAGACATTGGGATGTTTTTTCTTTATATGGAAATTTAAAACTGCCATGTGATCGAAAAAAAGGCCACAAATGTAACACTTATTGTTGCCTTTACACCCTTCTTCTACCGATCGTGGATGGTCAAGTCCTGGGCCTGTGTTATCCCCGATGGCCATTGTCCCGATTGACGTCGATGCTACAGATGGATCTGAGTCTTCAACTTGTCGCGGTCGATCTTGGTCTCTAGTATCACTGTCACCGTCTCCAGTGTCACTATAAATAGCTGAGCAGTCATGAGACCCAATTTTAGCAACCATCTCACTAGTGGGAAAACAAGAGTACCATTACATTTTCATTCAACAAAGTGACAAATAAATGTAAACATCAATCATTAGTATAGTAACTCACGTAACAATTTTCATGTTCCAATGATACTTGATCCCGGACTTGCACGTTTTCTTTTTCCTAGGAACAGTAGGCGGCGTTGCATCCTCATCTTCGGATACCTCATCCCTCATACTTGCCACATTTTGTGTTGATGATAACTGAACGGATGATGGCTCATCACACAAGCCGGGGGTGGCTGGCGTACTTTTTGGATTACCAAAA
>JAQFXM010006555.1:0-13072 GCA_034693345.1 Entomobrya multifasciata | reverse complement strand
CGGCGCAGCCGGCTTTCTTTTTTACATTTTATATGACTTCTGGCACTTATTTACCTCATGTTTACATGATTTATTGATTATCGTCATCGGTCGATGTCTTTTTTCCTTCCCGATTTCCCTAATCTGATCTTCAGTAGCGTACTTTTTCACATACTCTGCTTCACATTCTTGTATTCCTCTGGTTTATGAAGATGCAAGGCCGCAGCATTTTGATTTAATGGATCTGTAGCGTTTGGATGTGAGTAGTTGAGGAAGAAATGAATCAAAAATATTGGAGAGATCATATAGAGCAGTCCAAGCTTGATTGATGACATCCAAACATACAGTTCCAGAAACTTCGTCAATATTTGGATGATAAATGTTCATAAATCCAATGGATGGCGACTTGAACGGGTAGTTTTCTGGCAGGTGAACCCTCACCTTCCATACACCACCTTCATACGCGGTTCCAACAGGTCCGAAAACCTTCACGAAAAATTCATTCAATCCGTCCAGCACAGTAACTTGATGGTCCTTTGATTCCATAAGTTTGATCACATCAGCATACATGCGCCTCTTTCCAGCTCCGGGTGACGACATCTTTGACGACTCCTTAGTAAAACTCAACGACTAAACTGATCACTGATTCCTCTGTATAAATTCAATTAGCAGTAGATTTTTCGCACACACGCCCGCACGCTAAAACGTAAGCAACACGACACAGCAACAGCACAACCCCCCACCCGAAAAAATCCCTATCGCTCTACTCTCTCTGGTCGTGTAATTTTACGCTTTAAAATCCAAACCATCACCAACTCCAATCTAACAACTAATTTCATAAATGTTCAATTTTACTTCACTCCAAACGTTCGTCCTGTGTGCAAAATAGCCTGTGAACCATGATAAAGAAAGTTTACGATCCAATAACTATAATTATAACTTGGTGGTGAAATCATATGTCAGATCAGATGATGGCAGCTGAACTATATTTATGTTACTGCAGTTAGATAAGTCATGCATAATTAGTTAATTAGTAATCACTTTGGTATGCATCTCATCTTTTCATATTACAAAATTTCCGAATTATCAGATTTTTTCCGTTTCTAAAAATAATGGCGGAATCCTAATGTAGAATTATGTAGAATTATGTAGAATTAATTCATAGAGTTAGTTTTAGTCTTAATTAATAGTTATATCGATGAGCTTTCAAGTGGTAAATTAATTGGAGAAATCATTTAAAAGCACTACATGTCCATGCATGGTTGAGTGATGATGATTTTGATGATGTAATTTATGCAATGCTGGCTCAGTTAATTAGTTAGACGCAGAGAAAATCGAGTGCCGGTGCCGTACATCAAGCCAGTTGACTGCTTCATTGCTTTGCTCGCGCGTTTTCGCGCACTTTGTTTTTTTTTAATTTTTATTTTCTTTTATTCCTTTTTTGCTTTTTTTGAATTTCTGCTGCTTTCTTGTGCTTGCTGCTTTGCTCCTTTCTCACATATCACATTTTTTCTCCGTGTTAGGTTATCCATTTTCGGGTGTTGGTTTAGCGTTTTCTACAGTGTTAGGTTATCCTTTTCAGAGGATTGAGTGTTAGGTTGGGTGGTTTTCGAGTGTTAGGTTAGGCTTTTCTGAGTGTTAGGTTATCTTATCATGCATTTTCGAACAAAGAAGCAAATCAAGGCAGTTTTATGCGTTTTACTCTTTCCAATTTTGCATGCGGCATGTGGTGAGCAAAAATATGCTTTAAAAATGTGGAAATTGAGGCTAAATTGAAATTGAGCACAGGAGACAGAAAACAGAAGAGCAAAGTGGTCATCATTTTCTCAAGGCGTCACGCCCAGTAGAAGTGAATAAGCCATCGTGTTGTGCAAAATACCAATATGTGAGTTAAAAATTAAGTTGAGTGAACTATTACATATAAATTATATAGATTAGCTTTTCATTACTATTTATTCAACAATTTTCATCACGGGGTATTGTAAACTTTTCATAGTTCCTACATTAATATTATTTACATTAGGAATAGTAATCAGTCAATAAAATTAAACTAAAAATAATTGTTAGCTACACTATCGAAACAAAAATGCTAATAAATTCATTGTATTTCATTTCCCCTGCAACACATGCACGCTAAAAATTCATATTATCCCAACAATAAAAAATTAGGAACGACACAATAAGTCCATTCAATCAAACGAGAAATACTATGTTAACTACGATTTCACAACTAAAATACTGATAAATTCATTTTTCTACGCTCACATTATTGACATCACCTAATTAATAGGCATGAACAGAACAAGAAATCCTTGAATAATTGATTATTTTGGTCCGTACTTAATGGTAAAATTCTTAATGATTTCTTGTTGTTGAGCGATAACTTTATTCTGCTCACTGATTTTCTGCTTCTGCATGTCATACACCTGGGCTGAGTTCTTCAATAGTTTTAAATAGTTGTACTGTGTCCCGACCAAAAGGACAGACATGACTAGTACCGGTACATCCCTTGCTGCAAAGCAAATTTAATCCAAATTTAATTTACATCGAAACCAAACTAAACTTAACTAAACTACACCAAATCACTGAAAACTTGTTTCACTTTACCGGAAAACCATTTTATCCTGCGCAGCAAACTCATGGTGGTGGTTGAGGTTGGGGTGGAGGGGAAACCCGTGGTCCCGGAGGAGCTTCTTCGTGTTCTGGCGGGGCTTGTGGTGGATGATGTTCCCCGGATCGTGTTGACAGAATTGCAATCAGAATGTCTTGTTTGACGAGGACTTGGCTTATCATCTGTTGGTTTGTTTCAATACCTGCGTTGTTTATTCTGCAAAACAAACAATAATATCATATGACATTTTGAAAACAGTCTACGACTTCACAGAACTCACCAAATTAACAATACTACCCACAATAAAAATGATATTTGCAATTACCTGCTCTGCTACAGGTTATCTTCAACCACTTGTCATTTATATTCTTGGCAGCCGCAGCAGAACAAAGCATACGACACAAGATAACAAAATGATTTGCATTGTGAACATCACGCGCACGCCACTCTACTCTCATATTCATTATTTCCAACCAAACATAGCGTAGCCGGCATAGCATTTAGTATTATATGCAAGTTTTTAAATTTTAAGATGCGATTAATTTATCAAGTGTAGTTCATTACAATTATTTTCTTGAGCGCTGATGCTTTTGGTCCTCATTAATAAAAATGTTTAAATATGACATGCTCCAATTAGCTGGTGAGTCTTTTCCAGATGAATGAAAGGCATAAAAAACTGAATGGTGCATTTTATGTTGCGTCTTGGAATCAAAATTTAAACACTATAGCATAAATTGTGAGGGCTCGTCTTAATTAAAAATCTAACCAACTAAAAATAATAAAATAGTTGAGTTTGAGTTGCATTTAAATTGCATTTAAATGCAACTCAGATGTAGAGACTGGTGCGTTCAAGCAAATTGCTGAATTCTTGGATATGCTCTTGCCAAATGGTCAGTGAGAAGTAGATCGTCTTCTATTGACTTGAACATTTTTTCATCAACTCATTACAAACTGTCTCCGCAGGTAACGTAGCCAAGAATGTTTCAGTAAGCGTTTCCAGGTGTGGTAACGGTTGCAATGGGTAAGTATCCACGTGCTCCTCACTACGAATTGCTAACTGACCGGAAATAGGAGGCATGTAAAGGTCTTGTCAATACAAATGCGACGATTTCAAGTTTGGCGACATCCGCAGTGTCCTCACAATTCTTCCAGTGCTCGAAAAAACTTTTTCTTCCCGGTATCCTGCCGTACCAAAAAAACTTTCCGTTTTCATTTTATCCCTACTTCCCGGTCATTTAAAATATGCTTTCGAATTTTAATCGGCTACACTAAAACAGTAATGCAATGCAAATTGTTACCTAATGGGTTCAGCAGTTAAAAAATAATTTTACCTTAAAAATAGTTTTAATAAATAGTTTTTTTAACAAATAGTTTTATTGAGTAGTTTTTTACAAATAGTCTAATTAAATTGTTTTATATTCTAATTATAATTATAAGCCTTGAGTAAACAAACTAGTATTTTTGGATAGAAACCTTAAACAAAATAAACATTTACATACATAACATTAACCTGGATTACATACGTGGAGCCTAAATTACTACATTAAAATTAAATAAAATAGAATTTCTTTAAAATAAATTGGTAAACATACGGTTTAAAATTATAACAAACTAAAATGGAATTTATTCATTTCTTTAGCTTCTTTATCAAGCCTATTTAAGACTTCCAACCTTGCAAAATGTTTTGATTGCTCCCAATTAACACAAAAGTGCCAATTTTTTCTACCTTTAAACTTGTAATCCAATGCAGCTTCAACTAATGGTTTAGCTATTTCGGATGGGTGTGGACCCTGCCACCGTATAATAGTTTCTGCCTCAACTGTTTTTGGATTAAGTGACGTTCTATTTTGTGAGTGAAGTCCTAATACGCTGCCCATACCTTCTACTACAGCTGCACAATGCGTTCGTGTTAAGCCAGTAAGAGCTAAATGCAATATATCTGGTATACCATTGTACAAATTTGGTGTTTCCAATATTTGTCCGTAAATTTTTAGATCATCATAAAGATCACTTTGAATTGTAGACTTACTGTTTAAATACTTATTGTTTTGCTCTGCTATTAAACCCCGTATTCTTGATTCTAAAACAGCGTACTGCTCTGATATCGAATCAAATGAGATATCATTACTTATAGCGCCTACACTTTGAGCGAGTGAAAAATATTTTTCAAGTGCAGTTCCTTTTTGTTGTGAGTTTGCTCCCCCGTTACTAATATTATTGACATCAAAAAGTGTATCAATGGATTCAAATATAGGCTTCAACATCCATTCTGACTTCAAAATTATCCTTGAATTTCTTTATAAAATTAGCTACAGATGTAGTCGATGATTTTAAAGAATCTGAATAAAGCTCACTACAGTACTCTGGTTGTGCACTTTGACGCCTGGTAAAGTTTACCGAATGTTGTTTAGTCAATATAGCACAACCTTCAAAATCTCCATTAGAGGTAACATCTGTCACAATTTTGCTTAATTGTGGACAGATTGGGACTCAGCTCTACAATTTTCTATTATATTATCGGAACGCAAAAATGTTTCAATATCACTTAGCTTTTGCAAATAGCTATTGCAAATATTATTTACAACCCAGTGAGGCAAACCAGGTTTCTAAACAGCATTGGAAAGCTTACCGATTACATCATACGTGTCAATTAGTGCCCCCAAAGTAAAGACAAAATGCGCATTGTCAACTACATCCAAATCATCATCTTGTCTTCGATTCAAAATTTTGTAATAGAACTTATAATTATGCACCAATTTTTGTCGCACAGTAGAACTATAAGTAGCAAATCTGGTATCTGAAAAATGCCTAGGGACCCTAGCCTTTTCATCATCCGTAGCTGCTTCTTCAATCAATTCCCTAAATGATTTACCATGTGAAAATGATTTGCTTACATTACTAATTGAGGAAAACATTTTCTTGATTACAGGCGCTAGCTTCCGCGCATCTTTTTCTGCTAATTCCAGAATATGTGCAGGATCCCATTGCTATGAGTACCATTCTTTTTGATCTTCTGTAATTAGAAGCGCGCTGGCCATATGATCTGGTACATTAAGGTTAAAATACTCACCATCAAAAGCACCTCCAACTAATCTCTCTTCTAATGAATCTTGAGATGGAGCTATTCTTTCTAATCCTTTCCGAATACATTTAGTAACGGATAGTCCATTATTTCCACTAAGTGGGGGAACTCCTGCAACTAACGATTGGAATTTACCCCCAATATACCCATGAATAGCCACTATTTGCATCGTCAGCCTAATTGGAGTCAATTTGTCGCAAGCAATTGAAATTGGAATCGGTCTACCAGTAGCAGGCAGTGGCTCGTTTAAAAGTGTGTTTGCTCCTGTAGTACTTCGTAAACAGAAAATGCAAAATCTGAACAAAACTTCTGTGAGTGGTTTATGTTACCAACATCTATGCCTTGAGCTGATAACGTACTTACATCGACTCAAAATGTTACCTGAGGACCCAAGGACCTCATTGCTAGAAACAGAATTTCGAAATTCGTTACCGTTTAGGAGTTATAGCTAAAGGGCCCTTGACCCTGACCCCGAGGTCACAATTTTTTTACCCTAAAATCGAGGTCAGACCTATAGGGCTCGATTCCAAAAAACAGAATTTAAAAATTCCCAGCCGTTTCCGAGATATCGCGGCGACGGACGGACGGACGGACGGACGGACGGGATACAGTCAACCACACCAAAACCAATAGATACTCTCATCGAGTATCTAATAATGTTTTTTGCAGCAAATTGAAATGGCTGTAATACGATAATGCTGAATCTAAATTTTGCTTTCATATTTGGGAAACATTAATGTGTTCATTTGGCGTTTGGTGAAGTGTGCATCTCAAAAAGCTTTATTTATTTACGGTCAATCAACCCTTCGTTTCAAGCAATTATTTACATCAATACCAGAAGCATATTGTCTAAAGCTTTAAACTCTTAAGTCGTATATTTATATAATTTATTAAATACAATCTCAATATATGCAGTATACAAAAGCCGCTTTCATCCCATCAAGAAATGTCACTTGTGGTATCATAAAATAAGTTTTATGTGCACAAAATATCGCTAGAACAAAGAGTCGAGGGCGGAGCTAATATATACATATTATTTAAAGTGAAGTTACGTCATTTATCTGTTATGCATTTTCATTGCTTCTGACACTGACAACTGTCTTTGGAATGCGAGTATTCCGTGTATGTGTATGTATGTATCTGAATTGCACTTTTATGACGAAGCATAAATTTTTGCATCAAAATAAAATTGAAACCTTAACTAGGAATCATACAAAATAGTAATCAATGGAAAAGAGTTGCGAAAGAATACAATCAACTCATCATCATAAAATACCACATGTGGTCTCATCATCGCTATCATCACCGGCAACTTTTCCTTTTTAACACTTTTTTCTCCACAAGTTCAAGTGCAGGCTCCAGCAGTAACTCATTCCAAACTTTGTTATAAGCATACTCCTACCGTCACAATAGTTGAACTCTTGGGCACATGCGTGCGTTGTTTTAATGGGTTGCATTACATTTTTATTATTTTTGTACTCTTCTTTTACACACCAGGGCATCACACCAAGTCACATTAAGTTGTTTATGTGGTAAGTAACAAAATTGTATGCTATTTTTATATCGACCAAATAACAATAAAAACCACGCTGTGTTTTATATATACCAAAATACTGGATGATCAACTTTAGCTTAGCTCTGCCACACATTATATATAAAGCATAAGTATTTCGTTATTATCTTCTGAAGGCTTTTACTGTTGCTGCTGCTTCTGCTACACTTACCTTCTCCCTTTCAAACCCACTCTGTTCACATTACTGCAACTGAATCCGGTCTCCTCCTGAATCTCGTTTGAATAAATAAGTAATAATTTTTATAATCCCATATTGCGTAAGTATAACCATGTATCAAAAAATCCAAAAGGGATTGTCCATAAAAATCTACGAAACTCCATTGATACCATATGGCACGTGCTAATTGTCCCAATTGTTGGATGAAGTACCTCATCCTACCCTACCACTCAAACCCAACAGCTAATACAATATACGATACTTTTGCATTACATAAATGTGCATGTCATGTATTTTTTTCATACGGATGGATGGGTGAATAACTCACCAGCACTAGCGGAGAAAATAGATGGGGGCTTGGGTTAGGTTGGTTTTTTTGGGCCTGATCAATTTTTCTTTTTCTTTTGTTGTTACTTATTCTGCCTTGTACATTGTACACCACACAGCATTTTTGTAATAGTTTCAATTCAGCTACTACCACATCATCGTCATCATCATCATTCTAAGCCTTTTCATCTGTTAAAAATGTTCGGTTTTTAAGTGGATCTTCTCTCTCACTGTATGTGTGTGTGCTGCTCAGCTTTGAAAAGAGAGAAAAATGAAAAAATAGCAATGATGCCAGCAAACGTTCATTTTTTCATTCTTCTTCATTCATTTATCTTTCATATTATTTTGCAAGGATCAAAGGGAAAAGGGTCTACAAACCAAAAACCACTACATACTACTGGAATTGAAGTATGTACATATCTACTTTACTATATTGAAATGGCACAAGTGAAAACGTAGATGTATACGTGAACATTAATGTGAGTATCATTTTCTCGTCGATTTTCTCTAGCTTTCATGATATGTTCTGTATTCGTATTTTTTGGATTGAGACCTAGGCTCAAATCACTTGAAGCTCAAGAGGTTACAGTTTATATATGATGTAAATATATATTATATGCAATGAAAGATCCATTGAACATCTGTTCAATGCGTTTAATATGATGCGTTATGAAAGCGCGTATGTGTATAATATACATTTTACTATTATGGATTATTATTATGATGTCGAGTCACAAAACCATGATTTGTTAGATGAATGAATGTAAAAGGCAAGCAAAAAGTTTCAGAGTCATCACATCGTTTTAATAGTGATCAGTTTTGGAAAAGCAGCAATGCCCTGGCTTAGTGCAGAGGTCCATCCAAATCCAAATCCAGATTAGATCCCATATTTTTGTGGATTGTATCTGCTTGTGCTGTGCTTGCATATTCCTTTGCTTTATTAATCTTTTCGTATGGGACACTGCAAGAATGATCATTATATCGAGAATGATAAATTTTGTACATAGGACGAACGTTCATGCACACTCACGACCAAATGGAGAACCCCTTTATTATCCGTTTAATCAAACTGTTTGTTCAAGGTGCGTTGTGCAATGGAGAAATATTATGGTAGACTATACGTAATCTAAACACACACAAGGAAAATTATAAATCCGCATACTTTATAATGAATTTTGTGAATTATGAGATGATATAAGGATGATGCAAGTTGCATGCCTTGTTTATGTAAACACGAGAACGTATTCAACTATTCAACCATCCCTTCTTCCTTATTTCTGTTTTCCTTTCCTGTTACTATTGATCGAAAAGATGATGCACGAAGCAATCTTGAAAACTTGCATAAAATTCAAAAGCGTTTACTTGCTTTGTTGCTGTTGCTAGCCTGGTAAATTATGAGCTTTGTATGGGCGACAAATTTTCTGTCTGACTCGTGTCTCTAGGTATTTACACAGTAAAAAGTTTAGCACCACAAAACATGCAACGATGCCAGATTTTATTGAATAAAGAAGTATAAAACAATCAACGGAACAAGAACAATGTAACGATATGTACATTTTACTCTACCAACCAGTGCAGTGGCTCGTACTTTATTTCTTCCTACTTCCAAGAATTTTCTGTGTTTTCTCCCTTAGCATGTCAAAAATGATCGGAAGTACAAGAAAGGAAGTTTTTCCTGACAATGTAAAAATGTGAGTGAACTTGGATTTTTCGGAGTTCAATGGCTGATCATCAAAATCCTCTTTGCCGTGCACTCTGACTTTGTCCTACCCAAACTTTGCCGTTTTGAATATTTATGTGTATCATACGCACATAAGCAATAAACAGAAGCAATAACGCTCATCCTCATTCGAGCTCAGATTCAATGTTTTATATACGCATTGCACGCCAATACTCGAACAATACAGTCACAGTACACAATAGACTCTCGGTCTGTGTTAAAAATATTATGAAAAGGGATTTTCATTGGAATGAGAACAATGTATACAATATTGTATGAATACAATAGGAGGCTTTCCCTAATTTCCCCAAAAAATAATGCGAGTATTCATCTTTCCTGGTGGTGCGGCGTGATGTCTACGTCCACGACCTTTCTACTGCACATTGTATGGATTTAAATGATATTGTCACATGTGAATTTGCGTTAATAAACATTACCTTCATGCACTCCCGTGCTTTCTATCAATATATTATTTCGAGAGCATCATTGAGCATTTTTGTAGAAAAAAGCAATGAAGATAACTAATGTGCATACGACTCTCTATCATCTCCTCTATAAAATGCATAGAAATTTCCCAAAAAAATATATCTCCCAAACTACAACCAGAGGCAACGTAAAGTCGGAAATCCAATATTGTCACTTTCATCATAATGAATAGTTATTGAAGTAGCAGGGAAAAGTG
The DNA here is from genome assembly GCA_034693345.1 of Entomobrya multifasciata. Lineage (NCBI taxonomy): Eukaryota > Metazoa > Arthropoda > Collembola > Entomobryomorpha > Entomobryidae > Entomobrya > Entomobrya multifasciata. The sequence continues at coordinate 2,941 of JAQFXM010006555.1, read as the reverse complement.
GGTATTCTGTAAATAACTAAAGAAAATGATGATACTTATAACTCTAACCAAGTATAAAAGTGATCCTTTGAAACAGATCCACAGAGGCACATAGAGGGTGATAGGAAGCAAATGTGCATGATGCAGCTTATCTAGATATGCTACAAATAAATACAGATGACATGGACATACCCGCCAGGATAGATAATAACAGTATCATATCATGGTTATGGCAATCGCATCTTTACGTGTTCATGTGCAATATTCAGATATCGTTGTTTATATATATATTGAATATAGTGTACGTCTTATATGGTGGCAGTGACTGGATGTCACATTGTTGAAGGGGAAAGGAGATACACTATATCCCTGCACACTGCAAACAACACACATGCTCCATTACTAATCTGTGTACATATGAGGTAGGATTATACACACATTTGATTCGGTTTTTGGCTGATTGTTCATCAGAGGCGAGAGGGTGAGTGACTAAGAGTAAAACGAGCATGGATGTATTTTCTACCGCATTGCATACGACTCATAATTTTCTTTATGGCCTTATACACCAAATATATACTGCTACTGAACCCGACAAATATCCATATGGAGTACTGATACTACGTCAGAATTATTTATTGCATTTTACTTTCTACACAACAAAAAGAGGTGCAATGTACATTTCTGGTTTTTGGCTTGACTCATTCACTCCAGCCAAAACTCACTCTTTCATTCATTTATTTTTCAAGCTAGCAGTGTGAATTGTATCGTCCCCCTATTTGCACCATACGGTTTTCCTTGTGTGTGTGTACTTACACAAAACCTTTTGTTTGTTACTTCACGTCTTGATAACTCCAGATTCCGGGGATAAAAATGATGGAGATTTTTAGATGAAGAGATATAATGTAAGGGGTAGAGGGCTTGGTTCATAGATTGTCTGTCCATGTTTATGATACAGTTACTACATGATGACGAGATAGAGTATTTTCATTGTATTTTAAGTCGTGACAGTTTTTTTCCCTTTCTACGGAAATTGTTGTTGCATCAGAGAGAAGGCAGATGAGGAAAAAAGCAGAAGAGAACCATTATATTGTATTTGTTATTATTATTTTCCCTGCTAGTTTTTTGTTACTGCTGCTGCGTTGCAACTGAATTGATGATGCTGATAATACGACAAAGACTATGATAACGATGACGGAAGTTAGTAAAGTCGTTCTAAGAGTTGAAAGAGGGGACCACGGGTTCTACTTTCGCAAAAAAGAAGGTTTTTTGATGAGCTGAAGATGTGGAGAAGGAGAGGCATAGATAGTATGATGATAACAGCAGAAGAGGATGATCTTTGCATATTATATGTCGTCCTTACACACGACACTCATACATTAGAGTTGATAGCTGATACAAATACGGGAACTGTTTTGCATTATATAGAATACATATATTATATTTTCTTCTTGTTAAAGTTAAAGGCTAAAAGTGGGATAGGATAGAAAGGGCACGGGGCAGATCGAATTGCCAATTTTTCCTTCGCAAACGAACAGCAAGCGGTGTAGAGAATAAAGGTCTTAAACTGTCAAAGTTTCTCTTATTGTTGTGTATAGTATTTCAAAGTAGAGGGTTTGAAAGCTGAGAGAAATCGGTTTGTTGATTTTATATTTGTATGCATGGACATATGCGTACATAATAAACAAAACGCAGTGAATAAACTTTATCTTTGACCATTAGATGTGAGCTGAGGGAGGACGATGATGTCGATGCCATTTGTTTCTAGTAGACAGAATATGGAGGATGGATTCAAATGTACATTATTATATTGAGCAATTCAAGCTGACTGACTCAATTTCATTACTTTGCAATGTGATACTTTTGGGGTTCAAATGACCAGTCAAATGGGACAAGGTACAATATTATTACGCCTTTGGATGATGCTGTCGTGTCGTCGATCAAAGCTTAAACTTGAGATTCGGAACTTTACTGAGAATGTGGAGAATCCCAGACGTGCGTGATGGAAGTGGTCAAGACGAGTCGCAAGTCAGAAAGGGAATGTTTAAAGTGGACAATAAATGCAATGCAGAAGTATATTTTGTTACTAGCAAACACAATCGGGGATGATGCATAAAATGTACATTGCCTGTGCAATAATAAAGGATATTTGATACCATTTTCATTTTATGACTTGCAGTTTAGATATATTATTTTGGATTGTTGGGAGTATGTAGTATTTTTTGAATTAAGTGAGCTGATATAGTGTATACATTGGATGAATGAATAAAATGAAGAAAGTTTTCTAGATGATATTATGGAAAGTTTGAGGGGCAACAAAACAAACACTTTTTTAAATGAAAAAGTCTGCAAATAACTCGCAGTCGATGTTTATAAAGTAAATCTAATGTACTAAGAGTACACATGCATGTTTGGATATTGTTTACTAAACGCATTGAAATAATCATGTATCCAATACCCAAAATATTCGAGTTCGTTGTCGCAAAAACAACGTTTGCACAAAATTCATGCTTGCTTTAAAGAAGCTACCAACTCACACTGGACTGAGCCAGTGTTATCTGGTGGTCATTTTTATAGAGTCAACTTTGTGCAACGTATAGCACCTCGTTCGAATTGTATGAGTGAGGAGAATTCATTGGTGCCATCAGTTTGACCCTGTGACCTTTGACCTCGGGGTAATTTGAGAACTCATGACTCGTACATTTTTGCACCAAACTGAGTACACCACTGAATTCAGCATGTTAAATTACCTCTACATACTGATTTTGAAGTCATAATGTCAAATATTTTCCGAGAAATTTAAATTTGAAAATCGAAAAATGGCGATTTTTTCGATTTTCGGAGCTCGTTTTCTCAAAACTCCCGCCGAATGAGCAAAATCTGAAAATTGTTTCAGATAGAGCTTTTTATTGTCTATCACCTCCAATAACCCGTTTTTGCTCATCGGGCGGGAGTTCTGAGAAAA
>JAQFXM010006554.1:0-13073 GCA_034693345.1 Entomobrya multifasciata | reverse complement strand
GATGTAAAACGTCTTTGTTTCTCGTGCCCTTTCACCTGCTTCTGTCAGAACCATTTTTTGGAACAAATTTTGAAAAAATGGTGTCCCAATTTGGAATGCCTGGAGTTACGCGATATTAAAGGGATCGAAAGTTTGTTACTTGAAAGTTCGTTTTTACATAAGGACACAAGTTTGAAATGTGAAAGTCTGAAAGAACTGAAAATTTCTGGGGACATGAAAAACATGGTAAAACAAACGTATTGTCCTTGCCCTGAAAACGACACAAGGAAAATGTTAATAAATTTTCTGGAAATGTCTATTTCCAGCAGGAAGTTTGTTCAAATGTTTAGCGAACATGGTTTTAGCTCAAACAATCCAAAACCATTTCCAGACAGTTTCACAGAACTTCAAGCAAAAGACGGAGGAATAGTTGGGCAGATCATGAAACAAGTCAATCTGGAGAATTTTTGTGTGTATGGGTTCAATGGCACGAATTTTTCTGCGAATTTGGCGACATTCTTTTACATTCGTAGCAACGCATGGAAATCACAATCCTCTCTAAAACGTTTGGAGTTGAATGAACGTCTTTCCGAATTACCAAAGGAGCTTTATGTTATCGCTCAGGCTAAATTTCCGCTGTCCAAGATTAAACTGGGTGCACTACATTTACACGGGTTTGATGACGAGAGGATTACGAGGATTTTATCGTGTTTTTAGAATACATTGGAACATCTAGAATTTAGTGAAACTACTGTTCAGGAACAAACTAGAGATGGTCCTATTAAATTGATTTTACCAGTTTTGCCGAGATTGAAGACATTTATCCATGAAAATATTGTCTGTTGTCACTTATTTGGAAAGAATTTATGGGAAAATGCACCAAATCTTGAAACGTGTCGTTTGGAAGGAAGTTTGATTTCAGACAGAAATATTAATAGATTTTTTGAGAATATGGCATCAGTTTCGTGTATTGCTATGAAAGAACTGAAGATTTCAGCACGAATTTCTGGAAAGCAAGCAAAGATGCTTTTAAACTGTTTCCCAAACCTTTTACGAATGAACTTGGTGTTAGAAAGGATAGGATACAATAGTTATGGATTTTTCGAAAAGTTGAGGATTTCAAGGGTGAAAAGATTGAAGATTTCCTTTTTTGGTTATGGAAACCAAGTTGGGGAAGAACAAACTCTTGGAAATGGCCAAATGGCTAATTTGTGGAAAACTGGCGATATTCAAGGTGACTTGACAAAAATATACTTCAAGCGATTAAATTTTTAACGAACTATATGAAATTTATTATTTTTGAAAAAAAATCTTGGTTTTCAGGACTGGAGGCCTTGGAGCTGAGTAACATGTCAGATTTGCCATTTTGTACGACGGCAAAATCATTTTGTGGGGGAAACTTGACATCGCTCAAACTGATCAATTTTCGTGTAAGTTTGACTGCACCTGTTTATGTTGGACTTTGTAAAATTTGATACATATGTAATTATTGTTTTCTGTAGTTCTTTAGAAATGACGAAAATGAAAATTTCCTGAGGGGCTTATCTCATATTCCTTCTGTTCAACTAGTCGACACTGTTTAAGTACCAAGATGATCATGCAGACTGGGACCACACCGTTTGTCTCAAGTGTTAAATAAATAAAATCGACTTCGTTAACTATTTAATTATTAGAATTTTGCATTTTAGTACTGAAAAGATTTTGAGTACCATGTATTGATAGGTTTCAATTATGAAAATTGTAATGCATGGTTGGTACAAATTAGTTTTATTACAAATCTTGATTGGATTAAGGATAAATCACTTTTGTGATCGTATTTTAATGACGCATAATAATTTAAATTTCTAGGAATGTCGAGTTTTTATGAGAAATGAAAAGGCAATGATAATATGGAGGATATGGCGTCATTAGTGTATATTTTATCAGAAAAGAGTTGAATTGGCAGCAAAATCAGAATGCTCAGTAAAATGAGTATTATAGAGTTATAAGGTATCATTGGTAAAATTAGGATATTATGTTTGTGTATGTGTAAGGTATATAATACATAATAGATTGAGAGTGTGGTGGTTGTTGTGTGTGTAAAAGGACAACAAAAGCAGGTAAAAGGGGAATGAATAGCTGATTTGATGATAGGTGTTGTTGATGGTAAATGATACATCAAAAGTGTAGAAACTGCATGTAATTGAGAATAAAATAGAATGGGGCTGTTCACACTAAAAGTTAAATTTCGTAAGTTATTAGTAAGTTTCGTGATGCAAGTTACCACCCAGAGTTCTGACTTTATATAAGCGATTTCTGAATGTGTTGGTATGATATGGGCTTACATAAAATTTTAATATTGTGTGTATAATGTGTAAAATTTATATTGAATATGTTTCTATGTATATGCTATTAATCTGACTGAACACAACATTACATTTATCGGCAAAAAATAGCAAGGAAAAATTAATCTGAAAAAAGTATGTGTTAACTTTAGTGTAGTTAGTTTTGTTATTGTAATTTAAATTTAGCAAAACGTCATGAATTTTATTTAAAAAATATTGTGTTGCAAAGTTCCATGTCTTGGAATAAATAAACCTAATCTGAAATATAACATTTAATTTTAGCAAGTTTTTGAAGTAACTTGAAAATTTGTCATGTTAACAAAAATACCTGTAAATTTATTAAAACTTTGTGCAGAGGGTTTACACGTATTTTAAAATTAACCATTAACATAATAATATGTTCGGGAAACTTGAGTATACAATTTATTGATTTTAAAATAAACTTACATGTTTTGCTACCCCAACACTAAATTGTACCAAAAGTTTTTTTTACAAAAATTATAAACATATCTCATAACTGATTAATATTGAAATTGAAACCAAAAATGCAGAACAAACTTTAAGTTATAATGCAACCTACTATTCTCTGGTTTACAGCTTAGAATATTGTGACGTGTGCCATGAATCTTCTTCTGGCCGCTGTTTATTAGTTGGGGCAGCTTCAGCCGATTTCTGGTCAACTCCCTCATTCAGGTCCTGGTCCTTAGAGCATCCGTCCAATGCTGCGCTTAAACTCTTTTTAGGTCTTCCCACTGTCTTTGACACGGCCGGGGTAGCGTCGTAGTGAGTTCTTTCTTCTTTCCTCCACTCTGTGTGGGTTTAGTCGAGAGCTTACCTTCCGTTCTTTTCTGTTGGCCCTGAGGTAAGTCGGTCACCTCTAGAACCTTTAGGTCACCCTTGGCCTTGTGCTTTGTGTTAAGGTGGTGCGCGTTGTTGCGAATGCCCTTTTCGAAAGTTAAGGCTGTCGCCCCTGTATTATTTACTTGCGGAACTACTCCGTTCTGATTAAGATCCAGGAGTTCCTCTAAACACTCGGGTGATAGGGTATGCTCTTTAGCCGTAGGGATTTCAGAGGTCAGTTTCTCGGATGCTAAACTTATCTTTGCAGGAGTGAGTGTCTTGGAAGTGGCTGCAGCATTAACGGTTGTCTCTGGAGTTGAGATGAGTAATAGATCCTTCTCCAGTCTCTTTTTTCCAAGAACGCTTTTGGTTAGAAGGTTCTGTACCCTATTCAATTATATAAGATCCTCGTCCTCCGAACATGAATAAGATTGGGTGCTGTTTCCGTTTTCAGGGTTAACGACGTTTAACTTTGTCTAATTCTCTAACTGTTCATTTTGGCTCTCTGTTTGCAGGCTTTCTCCGTCGGAGTCCCCGCTGCCTGGCACCACTTTCTCAGTTCCTTGGTAACTTGTGCCACCGTCTTGACAACTTCCGGTCTTATTTCTTTCTTCTGCGTCTTCAGTGCTCACTGGTACTTCCTCGCCGTTAATGTCAGCGTCGTTATCAATGGTTGGCTTACATTTGTCGTTGGTTTTTCCCGAAGGTTGTACACTAACTTCTTTGGGTTCCCCGTTACGTTCTTCCGTGCCCTTGTTGGAGTTGTTGTTGCCCTTCTGCCAACTGATCCCTGTTCTCGTCGTCGTAAATTAGGGGGGTGGCTCTACTTGCTCTCTCGTCCCCTGCAGCACTGCACTCTTTGAACTTCTCAGCAATGAATGCAAATGATTCCTCAAACTGGATTTTTTCCTTTTTTTCTTGGTGCTTGTCAAGCGAAGGTAGTTCTCACCCGTTTGGTCAAACGTCTCAAGCTGCTTTTGGAATGTGACCGTCAACTTGTCTTTGGGTTTAGAGGTCTTTTCTAAGTTTTCAGCTGGTGTTGAGTCAGTTACTTTATTTCCCGGTGGGGATTGTAGTGAATTCTCACTATGAGTTGATGATTTATTATCCTCACTGAAACTTTTGACTATACTGTTTCCTGAAAGATCTGAAGAAATATTTCTCTGAAGTGGTGAGTTCCGATCTTTTTTTCAGATGTCCGGTCTGTATGACGACCTTCTTTGGTGTTGGTGGTAATGGTGGCGGTATGGGTGGTGACAATGGCGGTGGAACGGGGATGTTTTTGTACTCAGGTACAGTTTCCTCCACCTGTGCGGTAGGCTAGGGGTTTTCTGAAACTTCTTGGGTTTCTGTATTTGTAATTAAGATCTCAGTTTGTCCGCTGGTTTTACTGCACGGGTCCTTCAAATCCTCATGGACACCGAGTCCATTAGAGGATTTACCTGCTCTGAGTATATTTTTAACTGTGGTTTTCAAAACACCGAAAAACCCTTCTTTCTTATCTTTACTGTCAATTTTACCACTAGACCCGTGAATTTGCCCAAACAAAGAGGAGGTTATCCTTTCTGTGAAGCCCTTTTGTCCATCATCATCAAAAAGATATGCGATAGGGATTTCGAAAGGATCCTTATTTAGCTCTTTATCCTCTATTCTAATTCTCCGGCGTTTTTGCGTTTGTTTTGATGGCTCGGATGAAAATTGAATATTATGCAAAGTCTTAAATGCCTCTTTCCTAATATCTTGGTGAAAGTCAAGTAAAGCCTCTCTCCCCTCGTTTCCTTTTTTGCCTAATGCTAACACAAATTCACTCTCCAATTTTGTAATGCTTGTGTAGTATGCTTGGCATGAGAATTAAAAATCTTTTGAATTTCGTCTAAAGTTAATTAAAGTTAATTATTTATTAATTATGGATCCCAACAAATCTCGTTTAGCAGAAATTTTTCTTACCCCAGTTTGGACTCTCCTTGGAGCTACTGGTGTAGTGTAGTCGTCAACTTGATCAAGAGTTTGTCGCAACTTCCCTGCTGTATTAGGAATCGTCACCTTAAACTCACCTTGCTCTAGTTGTTCCCCATCGTCATCCAAGTAACTCTCTTATCCAGGAATATAGGACTGAGCAAGTATTAATGCACTTAAAGCTGGGCCATCAGGGAGAATTCCTGTCCTTTTTTATATGATGGGACACCTTTCGCTTCAGATTTTATGTGAATGGAGTCTTCCTCCGTCTGTGACGTCCGAATGTGACCGTCTGTTTGAACGTCTACTCGATTTTTCTTTTTTTCCGTATCACTTTCTTTTTTGCCTTTTGAGGTAGGCCAGAGAACTGTGGTTCTTTCTGGCTAATTCGTGCACTACGTCTAGGTGAATTCATGAAGCTATAAACTTTTAAACGCTGAAAAGATTTCGAAGGTTTGAGAATATGAAGGAAGAAAGATTTGAATATTCGGTAGCGAAAAACAAAAAACTTTCCTTGGTTGTAAAGTATATAGAAGTAACCTTTGGGGTAATTCGAGAATGATGATAATAATTTAGAAACTGATAACTTTCTTTGTGTCTTTTTAGGAATAGAAAAATGGAGGGTCCCCACTCGCTTGGCAAGATCTGGAAGGCTGGGTCAAACTTAGCATCTCTACTATTGTAGCTTATAATGTTTGTTGAGCAGAAGCATATTTTAACATTTTTTCATAAGTTATACATAATCAAGCATCAGTAGCAGAGCGAGTTAGTGCGTATGAAGTCCAGAAATATTGTACATATAGTTTAAAGCATAGATTAGAAGAGCAATGCCTCAATCACAATTGCCCTTCAGCTCAGGGAATCGAATCGTGCTGTGATATATTCGTTTGGTACTACAGTCGAGTGGACGTGTACCAAATGTATAAATGTCATGTATAAATATTAATACACTTTACACTTAATAGATAGGTTGGTAGAATAGAAGTGTAGTAACAGAAAAGTCTATGTCGTCACAGAAAATAAGCAGAGTTGGGTAAAATTACAATTTGTTGTACGCAAAATCCCCAGCTATCCTTAAGCCTATGTTAAAAGAAGAGTCTTGTTTCCTTATAAGCCAGGAAAACTACACGTCGTTGTCCGCAAAATCCCGTGCTTTACCGTAGTGAATAGATATGTCGTGAGAAATCTCTACTCGGTTCTTAGCACATAATATATATATTTCTTTAAACACGTACGTACGTACATCTTATAGAATTTCCTCCTCTTAAACAAGATAGCATGGAAGGAACCATAACCAGTCGCTCTCATCTTTTAACACACTACGCCTTCTACATAACTTTTTTATTTATGAATGAGTGAATTTTCCTGATACTGCACCACGTATGCCGTGATAATGTGAATTATTTATTAAAGCAGGTAGCTAGAACGAGCTTATTGGTGTATAAAAGCTTTTAAAAAAGTAACTGCATATAAGATGAGAAAGTGATACTATTACCTTACACGCTTTGTTAGTCCAGCCTGAAGCTGCCTTGACCATTTCCATGGTACACCTGAACATGATCCATACTTCAGAAGGTGTCTATATCGGTCATTCTTTCTGGTGAACGGGAACTTTCACTTCAGACAGGCATACCTTACCAACTGTCTGGTATCCACGTCCTTGATCACTGGACATTTCTGGTTATAATTCTCTTCGAGTTATTCGGGACCAGTTGTTCAAGTGAATATAGTAGTCCCTCCATCGGTTTGTTACATAGGAACACCGTTCGTTTGGGCACTGCCATCTACGAAAAGAAAAAGAATACAACAAAACGCAGATCAGTTCTTTTTAGAATAATTCTAACTCTTTCAGATGATGATGAGGATGTAAGTCTTTGCTCTTTACTCATTTATATGCTGGTATTTAATATGATAATTTCTTTCTTCAATATGTCGGAAAACCTCTGAGCAACCTTCCCTGGTGCAGGTTACTAACTTGGGAACATTGTATTTCACGATGCTTCCCACAAAACTTTTGCTGACGCCCTCATAAAAGATTTTATATATAATGGCTTGGTGGCTTTTGTTAATAAATGCAATTCTTGCATTACTGCGCTGTTTCGTTCGATCATTTGTGAGCATTTTTACGATGGAAGAACGAGTAGCTGCCTCTTCACGAGCTTCTTGTTCATCATCGAGATCAATCAATCTCTAAACCTTTTTTTCTGTGAGTTTTTCTAGCTGAACGTCGTCAACTCCGTTCCTTTTCTCCTCACGAATCAACATCCGTTCATCACGAGATAACTTCCTGTGGTGAAACTCTAACTGTCTCAACAACTCTTTGGGATAAGGCGCCAGGCGCACTTTGTTATGATCAAAAGGAACTCCCCCCTTCGAGGACCCCACGGGAAATAGCAGGTAGGACGTTTACGAATCTGGCTCTTATTCACGCACTTTCCACACAACAATGCAGTCTCGCAGTAACAGCCAACATAGAAACGGAAAAGGCCAAGGGCTGCTCTTGAAGGACCACCATAGCACAGAACAAAAATTCCATTTTTCACTCCGCATCCTTATTAAAAATATGAATTTTAAGAATTAAGTCTAAATAGTACAAAAATTAATTGTTTTATTTTTGTTTTCTTTAATCAGGTTTACTCAAGATTCCCCTCACAGTCCGGCACACAGTACCGACGCACTTCCTCGTCAACTTCGTGCTGCGACTTTAGTTTCAGCTTTAGATCAGTGACATGCTCCGCTTCATTGCTTTCGAATTGTAAATAAATTTAAATTTAATTAGTAGGGATGTAAATCAGTTAGAGTTTGAGTAAGGTTTAAGTACGATTTTTTTTAGTTTGGGTTTAATTTGAATAGTATGTATTAAAATGATTTTTTGTTGTTATATATTTTGTACATACCATGCCTTTGGTTTAAAAATTTTTTATATGTAGAATACGAATACCTGTAGTAAATTAAGTAAAAATGGTTACTCACTGACACTTAAACCAGCCAGTCTTCCCATATTGTATTTCTCGAACAATGTCCTGGTCGATATAACTTCCCCTTCCCATGTGGACAACAGGTCCTGCTTCCTCGAGGAATCCATCTTATTCTTTCTTCCGATCATCAGCAGTAGCAGCAATAGTACCAACAAGTGCCTGGTACCAGTCTCTGATTGCTAGTTTAAAAAAACAATTAGATGTAAGCACTCATATTATTATAATTTAATAAGAAAACTAGTTTAAGTTAGGTTAGGTCATTGGTTATATTTTAGTTAAGATTAGATATTAATGGTCACTTTAACGTGCTGACACTAGTATCGAGCTCGTTATTGTTGTTCCAAACTAATTTTTTATCTATAAAAAAGGTATGAGTAGTGTCTTCTACTACTACTAAAAAATAGATCAAAATATTAGAGATCTACCAAAAAATAAACGGTCACAAACAACTAAAAATTTAAAATTGACAAAATAACTACCAAAAAAATTAACTAAAACGATCGAGTAATTAGGGCATTACAGTTTAAGTAAGAAATTTAGGATGATTATGATAGTGTTACTAACGTAGTGTACATACTTAGTTAAATATGAATGAGCATAGAGATTTTTTTGCATTGTCACTTTTGTTATTACACTTAAATCAACTGGCACTCATTCACATTCAATTTGGGTTTAATTAAGGGTTTAGCTTTTAGACAATAATAGTGATGTACATACACATTTTATCAAAATAAATTTGTTTTCACTTTAAGATTTTCACATTAGTTGACTTAAGTTAGAAACTTGACAAACAAAATTTTTTGTAATATATTCGGTGGTTTACTGACCTTGTTCAGTTGAGATTGAAAAGGAGGATGAACTTTTCTTAACAGGTTCGGTTACTCCCATGTTAATAGAATTTTGTAGTTTGTAGTTACGTTACTCAATTTTTTTAAAGGAACAATTAGTTGTAACGAAAATCCCAAAACAATGTTAAAAATTAGCAGTAGGCATGTAAAAATTTGCTTTAAAAAAATGGAGGACCGAAGCACTTGGCAACAACAACAACAACAAATTATGAATGACAGGTATACTTACCAATATTTAAAAATTCCAGCAAAAGTTAAAGGACGGAAGGGGAGTAGTGGGAAGGGTACTTGCCACTTAGTAGGAAAATATGAGAGCTAAATCACTCATACTCTTACCTGTTAATAAGCTGTTAAGTGTACATGACAATAAAAATCTGTCTCACGTCTGTTGTTGCACTGCAGTGCAGATGTGATGATGAGCAATGAGATGTGATGTATGTATAATAAAGAAGACATTCGGTATTATCCAGTTCTTGTGTTCACACGTCTATTTATTCCTCTCATCCTCTATCCTCATCTCTCAGTACTCGTTACTCTTAATATTACACCTCTTCGAACGCTATCAAACAAGCTTAGACGCTTGCCCACAAACCTCAGCGGCAGCCACTTGACCTGCCTTCAATATATTTTTAAAAAAAACTGAAGTGATCATTATAATGTTAGAAATCAAAAAATACCAATGCACGAAGAAAATAATTCACGTCAAAGGCATATATTTTGATTTAGCCAATAAACATTACTTACATTGGTAGTAGATAAAATATTTAGCTATTTTTACAAAACTCCTAACAGCAATTTAGTAACCGTATTTCGTATAATATCATCACAAATACACAACCCCAATTTTGCATTTGCCGTACCATAAGGCTCTACAGAAAAACTGATTGGTTTCCAACACCGTAAAATTCGTACATTCACTTTCGCTTTTATCAATGGTTTCCAGTATTGCTGAAATATCAGAGAATTTTTTAACGGAATGTTTGACATATGTGTATTAAGAATTGCAATAACAAAGCATACCACTGTTAACGGGGGAGCTATAATGTGTGCCAAGCCTAAAATATTATACATTCTTAAAGTTGCAAATGCTGCACATGAGGCCAATAACACCCCCATATGTATTAAAACTGTAAGAAAATGTTCATACAAATCATCAGCAAAATTTAAAAGCATCATTGAAATTTGATAGCGTTTGAAGCAAGATTCAAATTTCAATTTTCTTTGCTGCGAAACAGGTACTTTAAAATGGTTGAATAATGAAGAGTGGACATTCCTTCCAACAACGAAATATCCATAAGCAATGTTGAGAGAACGGTGCATTGGCCATATAACATAAGAACTGAGTATAAAAATCCACTACAAAGTTTTGAGACTAGATTTAATTCACCACATATTAACTGAATAGGGTCATAGTTGATTGCAAAACACGCACCAAGTGAACAAACGTGCATAGTCAAAAATGGCAACGAAAATCCATAGATGAATAAAACTTTAAAATACTTACCAAAATGAGGGATGTATACTAATTCGTCGAGAAATGTTGGTTATTTTATATTAGCTTTTATTGGTAATAAACTGCACCGTTGATTTAAAACGTATTGAATTTCCTGGGATTTTGTATACTCAAGATGCCAAGCTGCCCAGAAAATGGTCAATGCAAAAAATGTACCTGTGTATACAATAAACTGGTCAACATGCGGAGCTGTGTATTTTTTCCAATTAAAAAATAACCAAACTGCTCGCAGTACTACGAAAGGAATCACAATGGTTGCATATATGAAGAGTATTGAAAATCTGATTGTTTTATGGATCAAGTTGTCGTAAACGACGTTTTGTGTGATTCGATGATTTTGTAAATTTACTGCGAACGGTGTTGGAATAAGTTTTTCGAGGAATGAGTGGACTTTAAATGCTCCTAAAGTCAAAGACATTATAACAAAGTCTATTGGTTTTTTCTGTAAACGGATTTCTGAAAACTTTTTAAAATGTCTTTATATATCTTGTGGCCACGGTGGCATGACGGTTGAGTAAACGCTAATATTCGAGAAAGCAAAACACATTTGAACAAGTTATTTAGTTTAAAAATAAAGTATGAATTGATTTTTTAAACTTGTTTTTTAATTTTGTTCCACATATCTAATTTTGTATAACTTATTTTAAGAAAGTCACTATGTACCTTAGCTTTTTACGTCTTCCATATAAATTAAAAATAAAATGTAACAAGAAATCATTGCAATGTTTTCCATGTAATATTAAAAGTAAAGCGGACATAGAAACCAACATTTGAGTATAGTTTATCGCTAATATTTGCAGGTAAAAATATGCAGAAAATGTTTTTTTCTATAAGACTTGAAATGAGGATTACGGTTATTTTATCAGGTGATATGGAAAGTCATATAAGCACATATAATATTATGCATATGCCTATTTTAATACGTGGTAAAAGTTAAATAACCTCGTGCACATACTTTATACAAACCAGTATGACTAGAACCTAAACAAAATCATTTCCTCGTAAGTCTCCATTAGCAAGTTTTATAATTTTGCGTAAGCATAATCTCTCATTATCAAATACGTTACTGTCACTGGAATCATAAATGAATCATTATAAATGAAACTGAAAAAACTGCTTAATTGGGTTTAACATTAGGTGTAGTGATATTCGATTCCAGTAGCTGTATGTTGTGTAACACACACATTTTGTCAATATGCAACGATGAAATGCACGCATTTATTTTGGATGATTTTTTCAAGCTTACCAAAAGATTCACTCAGTCTGCTTTTTTATGATCCATTTGCTAGAGTTTTATTCAGTTTTACCTAAGAAGTCTTATAAGAATATTCTGGAGTCATTTATTCACTTTACCTACTAAATGCCAATATATGGTAGCATATTAATTATGATGCGTTGTATAAAAGGTTTAATTTGGTAGTTTATTGATAAAAGCGGTTTACTATTTTGATCGTCGTATTAAAAATGCACGCACCTCTATAATATTACCATACACATAGTGTTACAAGCTGATAAAAAACAATTTCGTCAAAAAGTGGGACTCAGTATGTATGCTTTTAAATCAGTAATATATTAAGATTATGTGCAGTACCTTTCTGAAATCAAACATGTTTTCATAAAACAGAATCTTATCAGAAATGCAAACAAAATATCTCAAAAAATGCACAAATGTTAAAAATTATAATTGGTAAATTTGACTAGACGCAAACATTAAAAATAAAATTACCCGAATCAAAGATTTGAAACAAACGAAGTATTTAAGTAATTACATTTTCATGCATGCATAAGAAACGCAAATCTTATCTATTAACATTCTTCGGCAACATAAGTATATAGGAACTCAATATTTTATGTTCAGTTTGTTTGTAAAGTATGAAATACACATGCATGCATTTACATGCCCATGACTGCCAAAACATTCACTTTGTGTTTCTTTATTTCATCCATTCCCTTCACATTTATACCTTTATTTTTGTATTGAGTATATTACCTTTTTGTGAATTTAATTTAACGGAAACGTGCATCCATTCAAACGTCCAAATAATACTGCATACAATATCAATAATACGTGAAATTTAAAACAAAGGTTGTCTTTCTTTGTCCTTATCTGCTTACGGGTAAAAAAATACACTAGAAAAATTAATGCCACTTTTCTAAGCTTGCACGTACGCATAAATATTTGGGAACATCTCAGTACGTCTCAATATTATTTACTTTTGTGTGCATGAAAAATACATCCCTTCTTTAGCCACATTTTCAAGGAACATAAATAAAAATCAATGCAGTATGTATAAATGTACTTATGACAAGGACGGCTTTCCATTGTCATCTTCAGTTTACATACAGAACATTGGATACACATGCATGCACTTTTAAGTTGGGTCCTGCACACCGGTATGCCTTCCAAAGTATTCATTTTTGGTTCTAAGCTGTCCTTCGGAGTCCTTTATATTGCTTCATTTCATCAATTCCTTTCACAGTTCATTCAGCGTTTCTCCATTAAACATATATTTCATGTCGAGTTTATCTACTCAATATTACCATTCAATTATTTGTGATACATTTTCAAAATTCGAGATAAACTGTTTCTAATCGGTGTTGAAATTTTTATATAAGTGCTGTAAAGCTTCTCTCA
>JAQFXM010006553.1:0-13074 GCA_034693345.1 Entomobrya multifasciata | reverse complement strand
AAAACCCTTTTTTTCTCCACAGGTCAGCTGGGTCAGCTGTGCAATTTTTTTATTTCTTTTTCTCTTGCACAGCTGCACTGCTAGCTCACTCAACTCAACAAAAAACACAAAGCAGCAATTTTTAAAAAACTTGTACAGGTAAGTTAATTAGCTGAAAAGCTAATTAATTAAGTAAAGGGGGAAAAAAATATTTAATTGGGATCTTTTTAAAATTGTGACTCATTTTTAGTTGTAATTTTGTGTTTATTTTAATTTTTTCCGGTTTTCCAAAATTTTACGGAAACTTTCAAGAAGTTGGGGTTATTTTGGGGGTACAAGGAGAATTTGATGGTGGTCTCATTCTGCTCAAGGTCACAGGACATTGTGGAGTCGAGACGTTTCGGGAAATGTTCAAGAAAATGTGGAGGGGAATGGATAGATTGGATAAGGGATTGGTGTATTTGGAGGCAGTTGTGGTGGCATCATCAGACTCCGGCTTTTGGAGTGGGGGAGGAGGCAGGAGATAAATGGATGGAGGAAATGAGGGAGGCATTTGGAAATGAGGTGGAAGTGGAAGGTGGAAGTGGAATGGGAACTGGAAAGAAGGGATAATAAACGGGTTGTCTTGTTCCTGACAATAGAGGGGAGGAGGTTGGACGTTTTGGAGGGATGGAGCGATGGAGGGGGAGGGACTGCGGAGTGGAGGGAGTTTTTCGAACAAATGAAAAAAACAGGGGAAAAAATTCGGATTTGTAAATGCAGTGTTGGTCGAGCAGGAAAAGAAGAAGGAAAAGGAAATCAAGAAAAAAGCGTAGAAGGAGGCGAAAATGAAAAAGTTTTTGGAGAAGAAGCAGCAAGATAACCTAAAAGATAAGCAGATGGAAAAGGAGGAAGTGGCGAAAATATATGTAATGAGATTGGGGGAGGTGAAGCTGGAAACCAGGAAACATGTGTAGGAGTTCCCGCCACTGGAAACCTATGAACCGAGGTATGTGGAGGGGAAGTGGCATGAGAGGTGGTGTGGCCGGGGGTTCTTTAAAACGGAATGGGGGTTGGGGGAGGCGATGGAGGTTGTGGATGCGGATAAAATTAAGATTATTCCGGAGATGCGCAAGAGAACGTGGATGGGGTAGATGGAGGGGATTAGGGATTGGTGTATTTGGAAGCAGTTGTAGTGGGGACATCATTTTCCGGCTTTTGGAGTGGAGGTGGAGTCAGGAGATGAATGGGTGGAGGATATGCTGGACGGATTTGGAAATAAGGGGGACACGGGATGGAAAATGAGGAAAAGGGGAAGAGAAACATGGTCCCGAGCTTGTGACTAAGGAGGAGAGGAGGTTGGAGGATTCGTAGGATGGAGGGATTGGAGGGGAAAATTTTTGGAAGCTTTTTTTCAAACAAATGAAAAAACAGTGAAAAAAATTCGGATTTGTAAATGCAGTGTTGGTCGAGCAGGAAAAGACGAAGGAGGAGGAGGAAGCCATGAAAAAAGCGGAAATGGAAGCGAAAATGAAAAAGTTGGTGGAGAAGAAGAAGCAAGATAAGCCAACAGATAAGCATATGGGAAAGGAGGAGGAGGCGAAGGTTTATGTGATGCAGATTGGTGGAGGTGAAGAGGGAAACCAGGAAACATGTGTAGAAGTTCCCGCCACTGGATACCTCTCCCCCAAACTGAGGTCGCGTCGTCACCTATTCAAAAAGTCAATATTAGTTTGGTGACCCCAGATCATCATCTAGTTCATCGTTTTGTTCAGAGGTGGCGCTGCTGAGGTTCCCTTCCTTACACATAAGCGCATACAGGAACAGAGAGGGGTTCAGGACTTGTGGAGGAGCCGTGGGGTAAATGGTCAGTCTCCCAGCTGTAGGTCACATCACTGCTTCTATAGATTATCATGGTTGATGTGTCCATCCATGTGGTGGAGGGAAGGTGACGCCAAGATGGCTCAATGTGATAGGTTTCGTTACCAGTTCGGATGGTTCAGTGATAACACCGTTGTCTTCAAGGTGGGCACGGACGTCGGAGTTACTTTTGCCAAAGACGCGGCCTTGGTAAAAGCTATCACGGTCTAAGCACCAAAAAATATAATTAATTAGCTTATTAAAAAATTATTACACTTATTTGGGTTACCAATTTTGATGGGCACTTCACTCCCGACCCACTTCAAAACCATAAAATGAGAGTGGAACAATCCCAAGTTTGGATTGAGGCCCAACATGAATTCCCTGTAATTAAAATTTAATTGCTGGGATCTATTTATGTGCTTTGTTTTTTAAGTTGAGTGACCAGCCCAATGGCTTGGTGGAGTGCACTTTTGGAGGAAACTGAAACACGTAATATTGGAAAATGCATGAAAGAGTTTGGCCAAGCTGCATGTAAAAATGTATATATGCATGTGCATCTGTGAAGTGCATGGGGCTCTAATGTCCATGTCAAGTGACATTTCAAGATAAACAGTTAATTAGTAATTAAATAGTGGAGCAGTTAGTGTTAAATAGTTTTAAAAAATGAATGAAGAGTTGGAGGAGAACGTGACAATGAGCTCGGTAGGTGGAGGGGGCGACCATGACAGAAAATGAGGTGGATGTCGATGTCGGAGGCGACCAGGTAGATGGTGGTCCCTCCTCATCCTCCTCCAATCAAAATGGAAATGAGAAGGTGCTTATCAAAATAATTATGTCGAAAGATATTATTAACATTTGGACATTGGAGTGCTGAAGGTATGCAAAACAATTGTGAATTTTAAGTTAACTGTGTGTGTTTTTACAATTAGTTAAAAGTTTTAATTGTTTTGCTTTTCTGTTATTTTAGAATATTTAATTCTCTGAAATTCTCCACAAAATCCTTGGCTATCCAGAGGGCGCCTCTTCACGACCCTGGAAGGGTAGTGTCCATTTTCCCAAACTTTACCGATAAAACTTAACAGATTTGAAGCCTATTACCTGATCAAGCATGGACTACCCGAGGATGTACAAGTGGAACAGTTCAAAGGAAAAGTGAAGAGGTCAGTGGTCCCCCCACAAGCACCATCTACAATTAAATATATAAAACCCAACCCATCAATAAAACTAAACCAAATTATCCCACTAATTAAATTTTTAGTTATTTTAACAGCTGCAAGTACACGGGAACAAGATTCGCCTCCAAATTGAGTCAATGGTCGACAAACTCATTGAAGGAAAGCGAAGAAAAGGTCGCGGACTGGTTACCGACCGCCATACAGTAATCCAAGAGGAAATTTGAAAGGTCGAGTTACCTTTTGAAACTACGCAAATTGATATCAGTAAGATAAGCACTTTCAGATAAACACTGAACTCAAGATAACCCTCGAAACTTTTGTTTTACTCCCTTTTCAATCGCATATTATTTTTTTCCTCCTCAGGCACTCCCTGGATAAAAGACACTGACTTCATTCTAACCACCTTATCATCCCTTGATAAGCTCCGCTACCTCGTCTTCGAAGACTGGCGCCTTCACCATCCCACCTCACCTCCAGCCTGAAATTCGGTGCCGCCTTTTTCGCCTATCCGGGGGACCCCATCGAGTACCACTCCCAATTTTGTAGAATCTGCCATGTTAACCACCGGGGTGATAAGCACCCTTACATCGATAAGCAAATTCGCTTGGCTAACATCGTCCACAAAATTCTCATAGCAGCTTATCTTAATGAGTCCACCAGTAAGGTGAAGTATGTAATTATGAATAAATTAAAAGCTGGAGGCCGACCCCCAGGGTTATCCTCCACCGATAACCCCATGGAGGTCCAAGAGTGCTTATCAATGTCTTCATCACCACCACCATTAAAGTTAAACGACAAATAATTTTTTTGTAAGAAAACTTTTTATTCGAAAAATTTATCTTTGTCGCAGAACCAACCAAAAAAATATTCAACACACACTAATCGCACAATTAACCTTTTTAATTGTGGTTAGTTAATATTTTAACCTTGCTCAGATTGATGAACAGTCCGTTGTTGATTTGACGCAAACGGAAAATTTGAAGAGCCTTTCTGACCTTATGATGCACTTGGGTAATACTGCAATTTAAAATTGAGGGGTATGTTGAATGGAAAATGGACAAGAAGGAAAACTAAACGTGTTGCCGAGTTTGAGAAACTGTGGAGGAGAGGAGGTCGAAGGTTTTGGAGCATGGAGGGATTGAAGGTTGGAGGAGGATAATTTTTGGAGTTGATTCTTCAAAAAATATGAAATAGTCTTAAGAAAATTGCCAATTTGTAAATGACCAAAAATTTCAGCAATTTTGAAAATATTTTGTTGTTTTTTTTAGTGACAGAAGTGAAGGAAGATGGGAAGAAGCTAGAGAATTTTTTAGAATAAGCGAATAATTAATTAAAATGACAATTAAAGTGATATTAGTAAAAAAAATTTGAAAATTCAAGACTTTCATGATAAAAGAAATGTGGAATGGGAGTTGGTGAATTTTTAAAAAATGTCATGATGTCGGCTGCAATATCTCTAGAACGGTTAGGAACTTCGAAATTCTGATTTCAACACGAGAGAGAGCCAGTAAAAGAAAAGCTTGTTCAAAGGGGCCTCCTTTAACTATTTTTGGAGGATATGTTGGAGGTTATGCTAATGTTATCAACAAGATATATCTACTGTTAGCTAATTGGAGTGTTCAGGATTAAGGCTACCATATTTTTAGTTAAATTGCTGTTCCATTTAAAATGTAAGAAGAAAGAAAATGTGATCGTGGGAAGATAAGAGGTGGAGCCAGTGGCAAGGAAATGGATTTTTAATTAGGAAATAGGGGAACAAAGTTGTCGCTAGAAAGGCCAACTTGAGGAGATGATGGCGAAAAAGGTTTTTTTGTTAAAATAAATTCTTTTTTTAAATTAGGTTTGTAGTTAGCATGGAAATGGCATAGGTTGCATACACACAAAGGGTAGCATAAACTTGCTTGTTGGAGACAAGAGGACAAAAGCGAAGTATGTGGAAATCATCAACACAAGAGAGAGATTGCGCTTACTGCATAACATGCAGTCGATAAGCGTTAACAACGATGTACAATTTAAATTGACGGTTCGAAAAAGTGTGGGAGGGATTTGGAAATGAGCGGGAGGTGGAATGAAAAATGAAGAGGTTATCAAAGGAAACTGAAAAGCATGATCAGACTGCAGGAAAAGAGGTTTAAAAATTGGAGGTGCTGCTGGAGGTGATGCTGGAGGTGATAGTTAGCTTATCTACAAGACAATTAACTAGTTAAAAAATTGGAGTGGATGTTTATATGGATGATATGTTGGAAATTGTAAAGGATAGTTGGTGAAGGATTGGATGAGCTAGGATGCAGAAAAAGATCAGCGACGAGAAAAGCAAGTGCTATTCATGCAGCAGCAACAAGTTGTTTGGTGCTTGGTTAGGGATGAAGTTAGTTAAAAAACCGTAGTCATTTAAAAATGACGGTTAAATTGTAAATACGGGAACAACAGAATTGCAGATCAATTGAAAGTGGTGACCATGTTCACAATGCAGGAGAACAGCTTTAAATTTTTGGAGGGTGTGTTGGAGGTTATGCTAATGTTATCAACAAGATATTTCTACTGTTAGCTAATTGGAGTATTCAGGATTTAGGATACCATATTTTTAGTTAAATTGCTCTGTTCCATTTAAAAAATAAGAAGAAAGAAAATGTGATCATGGGAAGCTAAGAGGTGGAGCCAGTGGCAAGGAAACGGATTTTTAGTTTTTAGCTTCGCCAGTGTTACCACCTCGTTTCCAACGGGATGTCAACCCTGTAAACTATGGATACGACTGGGATGCCGTTCCAAATGTGATCTTGCGAATTGACAATTTCCAATGTTTTCAAAAGCGCAAAAAAGTATTCTACACGGAAGAAACACTTCATCAAACGAATTCCTGGTGTAAACTGCCGAATCGATATTGTAAAGATGGTGGCCAGGGCCGTTGGTAATAGGAATGTCCTGTGTGGAAAATTGTTTGGATCTGAACCTCCCTCCCTTGAAACTGTTTGGAACGCCATCAGGAAGTATACTTATCGTCGTCCGCGAAGAAATTGGCAAAAAGTAGCTTTTAAATTTTTTTGCGGAACAATCCGAGTCCGTTTTCAGTATACGGTATATGAGAATATTTATGGAAAAGGAGAAATACATCTTGTTGGTTCCATGTGTCAAGGAGTACACTCCACCATCAAGCCCAGCGCACCCTGACGTGTTTACTGTTAGGACATACGATTTTTACATTGATATCCAGCCCTTCATTTTCCAGTTGTATGAACATGTCAAGAATTTCTGTAGCTCAAATGTAACTTCGCACCAATTTTTAAATAATTAAAGTAAAACTGATGAGGACAATATTCTGTCTACATCTCGGTTTGAGTTGTTGGGAGCTAACGATGAAGACAATAAAAATACTGGCATCACATGTCGCATTGCTCATGGCCGGACAATTCCAGTATGATATAATATGAAGGCAATCATATCCCAGAAACTTTTGAAGGAGCTGCTGGTCAACTCACGAAGGACGTACGACGATCATCTAAAAAATTCAGACATGTGTGTGATGGAGAAGACATCCCAGAAATTACTATAAATGCATACTACACGGAATGAAAGTCACAGTTCGATGACTAATGGATCTGAAAACTGACTGACTGAAAAGTCCAAATAACCAGAAACGCTCGCGAGCCAGTTAATGAAGTGGCCACCTCTGTAGCACTCATTCAATTTGTGATATAGCCTTGGGTCTCATTCCCTTGAAGCTAGGTACTTGAAGAGAAAGAAGACGAGATGATAAAATGATAAAATACTACTTTTAATTTTACGAAGCATCTCTGAATGAGGATGGAACCTTGGGTTCCAAAATCAGGGTCGCCGGACCACCACCACCACCATTTCTTCAATTCTGCTAATTCGCAGGAAAAGGAAGAGTCAACAAAACGGTCAAAGTTCTTGACGCCTTTCATCAGTATCGCCTTCAGAGACAAGTCATTGAAAAACTTTTCAGGGAAATCCTAACATACTTTGTAGCCATCCTTTCCCTTCTGAATTATCTTCAGCATCAGTTTGTCGAGCAAGAGGAGTTTTTTTTCGTCAGCCCACTCACCAAATGCTTGGTCCGCTGTCTTGATGATAAATCGGACGACTGGGACCCTCTATTGTTCTCTAGCCCATCCTAGTAAACCTCTAAATAAAAATAAACACAAGCAAAATGTATGAAAAATGAAATTTTATTTAGCTTAGCCAATTCTGAGTAGTATTAACAGCAAGTAGAGCCACAGGAGTCATACTCACGACTTTTGGAATTTTGGAAACAGGTTCCCTAGTTCCACCCAGCGTCTTTTCTGCGGGTACCTGCGGTGGGCTTTTACTTGGCGACTCTACAAAAGAATACTAAAATCCCATCCCATTTAACTTGGCAGGTCTCAAGTTACACCTGAAGAATTTTTTGGAAGTTGAAGGCAGTCGAGTCCTCATCTCGACTCGTGTTTAGTGTCCAGACTGTAACCTTTGCTAAAATCACAATGCCTGCAACTACTTTCACTAAAGATCCTGACGTCCAAAACGCCCCCAAAAGGATTTATTTTATAGGAGCCCATCTTTTACCCCATCAAATCCACCCAGCATTGACAGCGGCGTTGACGAAGAGGATGTTGCCAAAAATGAGAAGAGAAACACATTCAGAATCTGTAATGATTTTAAAAAATGTAGAAAAGGGGAATTGGAGGAAAGAAAAAAGAATTTTTTTCTGAGAAACTGAAGAATATGCGGCATTACAGGGATACATATCAAGTTGACAGGACGAAGGTTGACCAAGGTCCGTCATACACAACACCCACACATCCATGTTAACCTGATTGGTCATATTCGTGTAAGGACTTTGGTCACAGTGGAATTCCATCTTCTCTATCGCTATCTTCTCCTCAAGTCTGGAACGCATTTCTTTGAGCACTGCCAATTGTTGGGGACAGACATAAGAAACCGTCTTGTCTTCCAGCATTCGCTCAGAAAAATACGCAAGTAATTTAAAGTTGTATATAATTTAATAATTCCCACAAATTCATTTTCATGTGCTCCATGTCATTCTCAAACATTTCGGCAATCATCTCTTCCATCGTATTTAGAAAGCCTTCAGCAACTTTGAAAACTCTAATGAATTAGTATCCCTCGGTCCCTTATACTGTAAAATTTCATTTTCAAGGTTCACACAATCCACTGCACAGCCAGATTCCAACTTTTGTCTGTAGAGCAAACTCTTCATCCACCTCTTTCCTCACAACTTCCGGTTTGGCAGCTTTACTTTTTAGTAAACAAATGTTCCTGCCGTTCAAATCCGGCCCAATACTCATTAGTTGGAGGTGCATGCTCCAACAAATTATTCAGATGCGCGGTAACATTTCCATTTTGTATCTTAAGGTGGACTGTTGGGGGAGGGAATTCTTGGACCTTTTATTCTGGTTCCTATCATCTTCTTCCTGCTTGTTATCATCCTGGTCATCTTGTAAAGACTGGTTCGATGGTGGTGGGCTCGGCAGCCCACCCCTCAAATATTGAAAACACGAATGTGAGTTTATGTCGGCTGTTACCTTATCAAATTTTGATTTCAGTACAAATTAAAGTTTTTCATAAAAAATAATTTTCAACAGCTTTTCCTAACCATGAAGCACGTATTATTTTTATTTTGCAGAAATTTTCAGGGTCTTTCCTTTACCGCCAACTTTTTCCCTTATACTTTTTGCTATAACCTCTAGAGCGATTTCCTTTGTTAGATTCTCCCTGATTACCAGATCGTGACGACTTTCTAACAGCAGTGGCGTCTCCTTTCTTTTGGGCAGTCCCATCATTGGATGACTTGGCAGGTGCGCTGTTCTCATCCCTCTCACAGCAGTCAGTGCATAGCCTATCGGAAGCATGATTCGGATCATTGCTGCCAACACGACGAATGCGCCCAGGTTCACGCTTAGAGAGCATCTCGTGAAATTTCAGTTTCAAAGTATCTCGAATCTGTTCCCGTTCTTGGCCACAAGATTCAGATTTGATGGCGGTACCCAGTTGTTATCCTTCCCTTCATCACTTGCTTCATCTTCTAACTCTCCCAACAAGCTTCGATAAGAACCTTGAACGATTCGTGGCTCAGTATCAGGCGTAATGTAATCAGGGCAAAGCCAACAACAATCTTCCGCGGATGCAATTTCGGAACCTTCCAATGAACTGCAAGTGGTATTGTCATGATTGATGCTGGTACTCTTGGACGAGTAGCCACAATCTCAAGATGTTTCTGAAGAGCACCGTAACTCCTGAAAATGAAGTTGCACTGCCTTTCTGTGCACCAGTTTCAGACTTTTTAACTATCCTGTAATTAACATTGCTCAATGGGAGCTCAGAGCTTGCGTTCGTCTTATTCTTTCTTTTTCCAGATTTTTTCTTTCTCCTTAATTTCCATTTCAGTAAATGGATCGACTGTTTCTTCCAAAGTCGCTTCAGCTTCGTCAGCAGCGTCTTCAACCAAAGTATCAGAACTTTCATCAGATTTCTTTTTCTTCTCTCGCTTGCAGTGCAACTTCTTGCACTCCTTCTGTTGTTCCTTAGCTTCCTTATTCAACTCCTGGCATAACAACTCGAGCTGGGAGACACCCAGTTTATTTTCAACGGCAACTTTAAAGCTTCGACAAAGAGCTTGCATAGCAGTACACATAATGATCTCCCAAGTCCTCTCCTCCTCACGAAATCGTTGTTGAATTCGGTAAACGCGCTCGAAAACACAGAATCCTAAGCACGTGAAAACTTCCTCTTGTGCAATTTCAGGAGATGACCAGTCCATCGTCTTGATATCGATCTTCACAAATGTCAAAGGCAAAATATTTAATTATAAATAGGAATATTAATTTTAGACGATTTTTTTCTCTTCAATGTGAACCTTTCTTTAGACAAACAAAATCAGATAAATTATTACACGATACTGCTATTTTGGGAATCCTGCATAAATTTCGGGTAGATTCGGAACTGATTGGCTTCTTACGGGTCCTCTCCTGACGATGGGTTTCCCCCACGCAGGGGTTCTTACGGGTTTTCTGGTGGCGGTGGGTTTCTCAAAGCAGGGTAAAGGCTGCGTTTGAAATTTGCTGTGACGTTTGCAGCCTAGTAGACTATGTTAAATTATTGACATGTCAAGGCGATCGAACCAAGGTCCTTAAATGAGCTCTCTCCCCGGAGTACGTTTGGACAGATCATGGTAAAAGAAATACTCAAAAGAAGCGCGGAAAGTAATTACATGGTAATTGTATAGTGACTTGTGTAAAATTTAATCAGCATAACAGTTTTTGGCTCTTATCAGGGCTTTACGAGATGCCAGACGATTAATAGACGATCTGGGGTGAATCAAGAATATGACTAGGACTTCATGGCCCAGTCAAAACGGATAAATAATATTCATGTTTGTTCCCAGAATGCGAAATCTGGGTAAATTTAGCTGGTTCCCCGATATAGTACATGCTTTCAAACGGAATTTCTCAAGCTCCTGCTCATTCTATTTTTAATGGTTGAGGTGGGTCATCTTCAAGACACCACGGTAGTAATTACGGCGTCCATTCGTATGGATATAGTGAAAACGACTTTAAAGCTGGTAAAGAACTCCAACATCTTCATGGTTTTTAAGGAGCCGTTGAAAGTAAAAATAAAATTTGAGCTTTGAAAATTAATCTATTTTTATTGTGAAAATTATGACTACTCATCGAAAGTAATTTATACCCCAGTAATTTATATTTATAAATTTTTTACTTCATATTTTTTACAGTTTTCTCATTTTTTTTCTCAGTATTTAGGAAAATGATCAAGTGGAGAGATAACTTTTCTTGTTCGCTGCTCCACCTCCACTTCTAAAATGATCAATCAGATCAGGAGTAAACACGGCGAATTTCTAATCATTTTGATGATTTCATTAAATGCAGCAATGGTTTTTCAAGTCTCATGATACCCCAAATTTTTTTTCTCAAAATGTAGATTAGTCGTCTCCTTCACCGTCAAGCTCCGATTCCTTCTAATATGGCAACAGAGAGTATCGATAATTTTCTGCATTGGCCAAGCGATCATTCAGCGTTGGAGTGGATTCGGAAATAAAGTGAGCTTTCAACCGGAAATGTACGGAGTACCGGGGTTCTGAACAAGATGAATCAGAAAGAATCTTTTTTCAACTTTACCAAGTTACAAATTAGCTTGCGCTGCCATATTGGGTAGTCCATCCCTTCCCATCAACAATGATTCACTTGTCATTGAACTCCGAGATTATGGCATGCACATCCCAACAGCTGCCGTGCCGTGTAACTTTCACCAGTACAATTCTTCTTTCAGATACGTCATCTTTTCGGATTTGGGTGTCCAGTTTGAGGGCTTGCATCTGACCAAACCAGTTATTTTCATTAAAGAAAGTTATCATCATGATACCATTCTCCGTGAAACCAAAGAAGTGTACCTCTGAAGGTGAGGGTCTCGGAGGGAAGAAGGGTGGCCCCTTATCACCAGCCATATCAAGTCTCAAACTTACGGTCGAATTGATATTCTTTTCTTCCTCAGATAACTCTGGCAGGTTGAGTAGTGGATTTTTGTAATATTTCTGGTTCAAAGTCAACAAACTAAAGTCCTTTGGCAAAGGTGGTACCTTCCCTTTACGATGACTGTAAGCAAAGGCTTGCGCATGAAATTTAGATGACAGATTTGGCTGGCTTCATCCAGTTCCTTTTTTATTCCTGCAGTCTGCAGAGCCTGGCCCCATTCATTCTTTTGTTGCGGGTGCCCATTTTGAGTAGCATTTACAGAAAGTGGAGCCACAGGAGTCAAACTCACGACTACGAATTTTGGAAACATGTCCCCTATTTCCACTCGGTGTCTTAACCAAGGGCCCCCATGCGTTGCGCTTTCAATTTAAAACTCAACTAGAGAATATTATTGATATGGTGTTGGTGAATAGTGGTCATGTTTAACCTTTGTCATTTGTGCTAATCGCTCCAGCTCTTAAATTAGCAGTTTGCTAGGAGTTTTTTCTGAGAAAAATACTCCATTTTGATTTATTGCATATGCAAAATAAAATATATTCCATAACTACTTAATATCTTTCCTGAACTAGTCTCCAAAACATTTTCCGGAGAACCGAAAGTTACTTTTTGACACTTTTCTCAGCATTGAGGGAAATGGTCAAGTCAAAAGAGAACTTTTCTTGTTCACTGCTCCACCTTCACTTCTGATGTGATGTCTTGTTAGATCGCAGGCGGCTTCTCTGACAGCAGGGTCTTTTGAATGGCGTTGGCGATCCCGTAAGGTAATTCTAACCGGTTCCAGCATAATTGGTAGTGGCGAGGAGCACGACGTTGATTCCAATGTATTCGAAAGCGCAAAAAAGTATGTTGCAACAGTTGCAAGGAATAAACACTTCATCCAAGTAATTCCTGATGTAAACTGCAGAATCGATATTGGAAAGATGTTGGCCATGGCCGTTGGTAATAGGAATGTCCTGAGTGGAGAACTGTTTGGATCTGAACCTCCGTCCCTGGAAACTGTTTGGAACGCTATCAGGAAGTATGTGCAGGTGGAAGTCTTTCATCGTTCCAAGTGGACGCTTAAGGAAAAACAGTGTGAAGCGACGCTCACAGCAGCGGAGGCAGTTGAAGATATCATTACTCAACAGGAAGCGGCCGGAGATGACAGGTCACTCATTATTTTCTCTGGGGATCGAGATCTTATCGTCGTTCCCGAGGAAATTGGCAAAAAGCAACTTTTAAAATTCTTTGCGGAACAAGCCGAGTCCGGGATGTCATTTATTTATGGGAAAGTTTATGGAAAAGGATAAATAAATACATCTTGTTGGTTCCATGTGTCAAGGAGTTTTACATCCCACCATCAAGCCCAGCGCACCGTGACGTGGTTACTGTTTAGGACATTTGATTTTTACAACGATGCGATATCCAGCCCTTCATCTTCCAGTTATGAACATGTCAAGAATTTCTGCAGCTCAGTGGTACATTGACACCAATTTGTTCCAAGGCTCGTTGTCGTTGCTGTGCAGGTGAAGGAAATGGTATTCACTCATTCACTGGATGGAAGACTGTCCAAAGAATACCAACAACATCAA
>JAQFXM010006552.1:0-13074 GCA_034693345.1 Entomobrya multifasciata | reverse complement strand
ATTATATATAACTTAATTGGTCATGATTCGTTACTTAAATTGTATTATAACGAATTAATAAAATTATTCATACTTATGGCTTGTTTTTTATAATAAATTTTCCAGGAAAAGAAAGCTGTCTTCTCTGGAATCTCTGTGCGATTGACCATTGTTGTGACGACTTTTCAAAGACTCGTCAGTGTTATCAAGAAGTTTTTACCAAGTTTAACCAGAGAAAACAATTACAACTGGAAAGCAGAGAGTTCTGTGTCTATTCTTCGAACCTTCGCTAAGCTGAAAAACACGAGCTCTAGTGACGCCCAGAGCCAACCAGGGCAGGGCAGGGTTTATGGTATGCAAAGTAAAATAAAAAATCATGTTTTTTTAAAAGAAATATTAACAGCTCAATTAACTGGACACATATTTTAAGTAGATTTAGATTTTTCTAATGAACCAGAGGAAGGACGGTTTGTG
Organism: Entomobrya multifasciata; assembly: GCA_034693345.1. Lineage (NCBI taxonomy): Eukaryota > Metazoa > Arthropoda > Collembola > Entomobryomorpha > Entomobryidae > Entomobrya > Entomobrya multifasciata. The sequence continues at coordinate 12,621 of JAQFXM010006552.1, read as the reverse complement.
ATCCTGGACAACTTCCCTGTACTAGTCAAATCGACTGTTCTCATCTCATTGTCTTCCAAGATGGGCAATGGAAGAATCTGTTGCGTTCCTCTGTGCCCATCCAAAAGTGGAACTCCAGGAATAAGTTTCCATGAGATTCCATCGCAACTGGAGGTACGAAACAAATGGCTTCAAGTGATTTCAAGGAGTGACTCTAAAAATCCAAACAAAAGTTGGATACCCGGGAGTCGGTAGAAACACAAGAAAATATTCTACAAAAATTATTTCATACAATCAGCAATGGAATTTTAAAACTGTTAACTATTTCAGGTCGGCAGCATGCTCTCGTCATTTCTTGGAAAGTGATTACGTCACCAATCATCAACAACGCAGGCTCAAGAAGGATGCAGTTCCCTCGGTATTTCCTGAATATCCCCAGCACAAACTTCCAACGACTAAAATTCCTAGGAAACTTCCCACGCGACAACCAATATTACCTTTCAAGAAAAGACGAATTGAAAAAGAAAACATGGATTTAATCGAATCATATGAAACTTCGGAGCAGGCAGATAAAGCATTGAATATCCCAGAAGCAGACCAACTAACCGAATCAAATAAGATCATTTTACATTTGGAAAGGAAACTTAAACTAATGAAGACAAAATTCAACAATTTGAATTGTGCTATTCGACGAAAAGATAAGATTATTTCGAAAATGAGACAGGAAAGATTCAAAAAGCCCAGTGAACCATCCCGCTATCAAATTGCACTACAAAAAATGAGTGACGATGCTGAAAAGGGAGATGTGAAGGCGTTAATACTTCTACAACAAATTGAAGCTTATGGAAAAAGTAGGTTTCGATGGTCGGAATTATGCTTGCGTATGTGTGTGTTATGGAAAAGTAAATCCCCACGGGCTTATCGATTTGCACGACGTCACTTTGTGAACTTGCCAAGTAAATCTACATTAGGAAACTATATCGGACCATCGAACTTAGAAACTGGATTCACTCATCTGGCTACTGTACGGCTAAAAGAAGAATTTAAAAATCACTGCGAAATAGATCGGATGTGCAGTCTTATTTTTGATGAAATGTCCATTAAACCGATGCTTCAGTACAGAAAACAAGCTGACAAGATAGTCGGAAGGGCTCAGTTTGGAAAAGGCTCCAATTTGTCTACTGGCTGTCTAGCGAACCGTCTACTTTGCTTTGTGCTGAAAGGACTAGCTAGTAATTACCGAATCCCTGTCGCTTATTACTTGGTGGCGCAACTGCAAGGAAATGACTTGTCTTTGCTTATTTTAAATGTTTTATCCGAAGTTGAGAAAATTGGATTTCGAATTTGTAGACTAGTTTGTGACGACGCCACCACCAATGTAAAGGCTTTAAGTTCCATATGCGGTGGAAATTTATGTTCCCAAATACCCCATCCAATAAGGTCTCAAGATCCCTTATTTATGAGTTTTGACCCCTGTAACATCAATAAAAACGTGCGCAATCAGTTTTTAGACGAAGAAAGAAATCTCAACTACAACAGTAACTTAATTTCTGCAAAGCCAATCAAAACTTTGTATGAAAATCAAAAGATGCTCCCAATTAAGCCTGTGCGTTTTTTAACGAGAAAAACTCTTTATCCAACAAACTTCGAAAAAATGAACGTTAAGAGGGCCATTCAGATATTTTCGCCGGAGGTGATTGCTGCTCTGGAATTTTGCAAATCTAAAAATCTTACAGGATTCCGAAATATTGACGGGACTTTGGAGTTCATGAAGTTAATGCAAAAGTGGTTCTTGGTAAGTTTATTTTTGTAATAAGTCAATTTAAATTTGTATAAATTTGTTTCATTGTCTTAATACTTACTTATATTTATAATTAATTTACAGATCCATAATGTCTGCAACACTACACATTATATACGTTCTCGGGATTCAAATAGGATGCATTTTGGGATGGTTGATGATTTACGTCTGCAGTGGCTTCAAAATGATTTTTTGGGATATCTTGCTTCATGGAAAGAGCATGCTTCAAGAGTTCCATCGACATCCAACAAAAAATCGAAAACGCAGGGTTTCCTTACCAAAGAAACGTACAATGCCATTCAAATTACAACTTTGTCCACCATTGCTTGTGTCAGGTAAGTCAACAGTATTACAAGCTAAGGCAGTGTGTTATTGCAAAGTTAATAATGTAATTGTAATGTAATTCCATGTTATTGTTTCAGATATTTATTGGAAATGGGGTTTCATTTTGTTTTGACTCGCAAATTTACTAGCGATGATGTAGAAGGTATCTTTTCTGCTGTAAGGGCTTCTCAAGGTCGGAACGATCAAGCTAACGCAGTTGGCTCAATTTATGCAATCGAGACAATCTTGAAAACTGGACTATTCTCTTGTAGCTCGTTTGGGAACTCGGCTGTATCTTCGAGTGACACCTTATCATTAGCCTTCACAAAGAGAAACGCTATCGGATCAGAAATGCCCACTGGAAGTATTATTCAATTAAACAGGGAACAGGAAACTTTAGCAGGAAAACTGGGTGACCCTCCACGCATTCAAAATGTCACAACAAAGGTTGCAGGGATCTCTATGGTAGCTGGTTTCTTGCTCCGCCTTCTAAAGTGTAAGCATGAATGCCCTAAAAGTGGTCATGATTTGGTGGGGACGCCGACTGATTCAGTTAATAAATTAATCCAGCTTCAAGATCGGGGCGGGCTCATGTATCCTTCAAATACTTTTGTTGCATTTGTAAAATTGATTTTTGACATTCTTGACAGTTGTAACCATTATTGCTATACTGAAGCTTTGGTAAAGTCTTGGACAGTTACGTTAATTAGTTTGATCCCTGAGAACATGTTGGTCTGTGGATGTACCAATATTTCTCACACAACTCTTGTTCGAAAAATAATACTCAGAAGTATGTGTAAAATTTATTTTACAAATATTTGCTTTAACACAACTAATTCTGTGAACGATAAGCCAAAGTTTAAAAATAAGCCATTGTCAAAAAAAGTTAAAAAACTTTAATGTTGCTGTACTGTCGCTTGCCTTATAATATACGCAAGGTTTTGTATAAATAAAAAATAAATAAGGTCGGAAATATGATTTGTCAAACAATTTTAATTCGTGCAGCTTTAGTATTTAAATTGCTTTATAATGTAAAAAATAAGTCGTAGTTTTCTGTCAACTACATGCAAACTGCATTTCAGAGACTCTTTGTCTCACAGAGAGAGTATGCGCCAGGCAGCGCCTCTCGCGGAGAAAGATGACAACTTCTCCGTCGGAATTTTACATGTGTTGGATTGAATAGTGGCCTGCCGTCAGTATCTAGTTTGCTATGCCTATAGCAAGTGACATATCATTTAACTCGTCTAAGTGAGCTTAGCAAATATCAGCTTAACTTATTACAAATAGCTTCGCCACTTAGCTACTCCTAGCTTGATGGGTTTATTATACATTATGGACGAGACCATACATAAAAAGTGTGGCCCTCTTATATCTTAACGTTACGGGTTCATAAATTTACACACATCTCTGACCTTTACATTTACATTGCTTTTTAATTGTGTTGAAATGATGATTGTTATTGCCATGTATGTGATACTTTTCAAAAATAATTACAAAAAACAGAGGTTCTTACGAACCAGATCTATATGTAGACAACATTACAAGCAGAGCTATTTATATAAACGCTGACCTATCACTAGTACGTTTGGTTTAATTTTGCGTGATGCACTGCACTGGTTTATCTTTGTACGGCGGCAAGTAGTATTTTCATCCTGCATTAAAACTACAGCCATGCATTGTTTAAATGGTGCTCATACCAGCTTATGTGAAGGATTCAAGCTTAGTTCTTCTACTGATGTAACTTCCTGATAATAATATATTTCCTATTTAGCATTTACAAAAAATAGTAAATAGAAATACAGATTCGGTATTTGTTGTCAGGCTTTGTTCAGCAAACTTGACGATCGAAATTCGAAAATATTGAAATGCCCAAACAACAACAGCATGTTGTCACAATATTATTGCGTTTTGTTTAAAAACTAATGTTCCTCCAAAATCCAATATTCTTTGCTCAATAGATTACACAAGGACCAATATAATAGGGTTTTGACAAATTTTACGTATCCTCTGTGTGTGGCATTAACATTGACATTGTGAATTCATTCATCTGTTTTAAAGGCTCGGTGAAATATATTGCTTTATTTGAAGGTTCGCATAGACATTCTTTTCAAAAGAAGATGATACGTTTAGTATTTAAGGTGAACTTTGAAAGAGACAATTTTCCAAGTAATATAATTGATGATAGGATTGTGTTGTCCTTTTTACATGCTTCGACAAGTTTGTATGCACGAATGATGGGATATCATTGATATCTTTTCACTATTCAAAAGAATTAGTCTGTTCACCAATTTCTGTTCATCGCTGGAGCTGGCTAGGGTGTCATGCTAACTCAGCTAGACAGACACCGCACCGTGCGTAATAATAATGATGTACGGAAACGTGTTCTTTGTATTGAATATGAATGCCAAATGTAAGATTGTCAACTATTTCATGGTAGGAAGGAAGGTATGTAGGGGTAAATGGTAAATGCAGAGGTTTCGACCGTATTGTTCATGAGATCTCATCAAAGTAAAGATGATAATAGTCTCCGCTTAGTAAATGCCATTCAATCCTATTTAAGCTTCCGTAAATTTAATAAACATTTCTTTGTGGGAAGAGGATTTATTCATGCTGTTTACAATATGATGACACACAAAATACTCATTTGTTGTTTAATTGTGTATAATGTTTCACTGTCATGCATTCTGGGCTTATGTAATAAATAATAGGTATACATTCATACATGCATAATAGATATCCTTTGGCTGGAAAAGCTGTACGAAAAAAAAACCAAATCTTTAATTTTTATCTGTATATTTTTGAACGCCAGTTGTGGCCGTACGCTGTTGCTGTTCTATTGAACATTGCTGGTGTGTATACTTCAAAAGAATCCAATTTCACTCCATTTTCTGGCAAAATCAGAGTAAACATGATATGCCATATATGCAGGTATAAGAGTGTTTGGACATCATATCGCACTATTGTTTGTATGCACAAGTAAGTATACTTCTTGGATAAGGTGTTGGTGCTAGGCACCAGAAGTGGCTTTTATTTTAATAAAGAGATAAAGTATTCAAGTAAGTTCACTGTTAGCCTATGTATCTTAGAAATCCGGAGCGGAGGCTCTTTCTCTTGTTGATGAAAAGTGAAAAAAGGATGGAAGTGAGGCAGTGAAGGATGAAAAGTGGAAAGTTGGTGTAAAAATATCGTAGGTGAAGTATATGGAGAAGGTGAAAAGAGGTACGGTAAATAAGCGAAAAGCGAGAGATGCAGCTGTGAGAATTTTGTTGTGAGGTGAAGCTTATGCTTACATTTTGTGGAGTGGAGTGTTTTTGTTGATTCGGTCGACGAACGAACTTTGTGAAAATAATGCTGCTATATGATACGTACGAGAAGATGCAGATAGGGCATGTTAAATAATTTGGAGTGAAGCAAAGGATATTTTATATGTATGTAATATGTACTTTTTTATATATATTTTGCTGTTTGTTGTGTGTGTCGTTTATACGGAAGGGTGAGTTTTGAGACAAGACAAGTATTCATGTACACACTAGTAAGCGTATCGTGACGTTGAATCAATATAACAGTCGAGCGTCGTAAAAAACACGTAAGGGCGTGAGAATGGAGGCGTCTGTGGTGTCCGGGTCATCCATTGGTTCGCACCATCTCTTTCCCGGAAAATCCCGCATGGCGTGCATCTACCCTCCATGCGCTGTGTAGATTATCCGTGATCCCACTATATGTGTATTCAGAGTAAGATCTCATGTAGCACTGTTCGTGATAAGTGATATAGGACATGTGTTTACTGATTCTGTTGCAGTGATATTATGTGACTATGCAAGTGAGTGAAAAAAAGTGACTAGTCACTTTTCTTTAGTGGCATTTTCTCAAAGAATTTAAGCATCATCGGATATGATGTGACATGTTCAGCGCCATTAAATTCCAGTATATTTTTTTCAATGGTATTTCGGTTGAATTAACCGATAAAGTCAATTCCAAGGTTATTTATAGATTTTAGAATTTCTGGTATTTGTATTAATAGTAGTAGCTTAATTTTTTTTCATTACTTAAGTTGAAGAATTATACTTCATCTTTTTTACATAATGAAATGCCTCAGTGAATGATTAGAAGCTTCAGTTTTTAAAAAGTTGGAATAAAGCTATAATAACTAGTATCAAATTAAAAACCAGATCCTTAAATATTGAAACATTTTGAATCAACTGACATGAAGGGCATTTTATAATCAGATTGGATGCTTGAAATTGTAATCATGTTTGATTTTATTATTCCTATAAGCAAGTATCGAGTAATCATGTAAGTCAGGATTATTAGCCAGAATTTAATCAGTATCATGAGAAATACTGCGTTGAAACATTTCAACACAAACACAATTATTCATTTGTGTTAATGATAATCGCATATTCATAAACTGTTGATGACTTTTAGAAGTTATTTTAATTGGAACGTCATTTATCTGAAAGGTATTATTTTTTAGAAATATATTTTGAGGTTTTTTGGAATGTGTTCTGTTCTTCCAAAAGTAAAGTGATTAAAAAAAAAAAAATTAACGAAAATTGAAGTCCATAAAATCGAAATAAAGGATTTAAAAAGAACAGGATATAATTAATTTTAATACAAAATCCACATTTATTATGCCACATTACAACTATATCTTTCGCATCAATATTATTACTCCGGTCGGTTACGCATACCGATTATTCCTTTGCAAAATTTCGAATCATTGATAAAATGACTATTAAATTGGTGTTTTATTCTACATCAATGAATTTCATTTCTTTGAATGAAAATCTTGTGTATACTTTAAATATATTTAAATCGCACAAGTCGAAATTGACCAAATTGTTATGACACCAAGTCAAGTATTGACGACATCAGTAATAAGTCTAAATGCCAAAAAAGTATATGTATATATGCATATCCATAATCAATAATACGCACTTCATGCTCGTTCATCGTCTCGTAAAAGAGGTTTTTTTCACTTAATTACATAAACTCTGAATAATATTTACATATGGTAGAAGTATGAAGGCGTAGCGCATTCAATAAAATATTTATGACAAGCTAAAAATCGGAAGTGTGGATTGGGATCAGCTTACATCAGTAGGAAAGAGTTACCTTTACCATTTTTATGGATACAAAAAAAACGTACGTGATATTTCTTACAAAGTACCCGGTGACGCAAATTTTCGAAAATCCCGAGTGGCCGTGCTGAGAACCTTTTAAATTTTTCAGTACAACTTTAAAAAATCCCGACTCAGGTTCAAAATCCCGAGTAGCCATGCTTAGCAAGATTTTGCATGAAAATCCCGAGTACACATTTTCATTAAAAAATTTCTACAAATATCCCGAGTGGCCCTACTGAGTGCTACTGAGCAAGATTTTTGCATGAAAATCCCGAGTGGAACCTCAAAAAACCCGGTGACGCAAGCAAATATCCCGGGTGACGTAAGGTTTTAAAACCCAGACTGACGTAAAATATCCCGAATTTCTATGCTAATCAAAAAAATTTATGAAAATCCCGAGTAGAAATGTTTACTAGTTTTCGAAAAATATCTCGAGTGACCCTAAAAATCCCGAGTTGCCATGCTGAGCAAGAATTTTTCTAAAATCCCGAGTGGCCATACTGTTCAAAAATTTTGCAGAAAAATCCCGAGTCAGTGTTTAGTTCAGAACAGGTTCAAAAAACCCGAGTGAGCCCCCAAAAACCCGGTGCCACCGGCGCTGCGTCACGTAAGAAATATCACGTACGCAAAAAAATGTGATGATTGATAATTGAGAAATGTTGCTTCAATTGTTTAATTAGCAATAACTTCGGAATCAATTCGCACAACATGTTACGTTACGTATGTTTTTTAATTCCATAGCATGTCACTATTCTTGTTCAGAATTATGACGTACCAATTTTGTTGTGTATGTTAATTGATAAATTTTAATGACTCAAATGAACTCTACACACTTTAAATCCACGAATCCATGAGATTCAACTTAAAACTTATTTTAGCTATCAGCACGCATGTTTTTAAACTAGCGGATTTGACAGTGCGATGGAAAGCATACTATGGAGTTTCTAAGGAAAGCTTCAATTGATCTAACCTGCGTGTTCACATCTTTGTATGGAATATTTCTGTATTTCTGATATTTAGAGAACGGAGCAGAGCACGTTACTATGTCTGGTTATGATTATGATTATTGTTTACTTGTCATAAAATTGGTGAGGTGGTTCTTTGTGACAGAATCGAAACTGATGTGTTTAGTGATGTGGAATCGGGATGGTACAGATGAACACAAAGCCCTTATATCTGTTTACCTGTGTTTTTCATATTCAATGTTTTCATGTAGCTGGAGATGATTAAAAGTTCATGTAATTGTGTATATTTTATATACAAACACCAACATTTCGCGTTATTATTGTACAATTGTATACGTTGTTCAATGTACGCTGTTAGTTTCTAGCTTTGTTACAACTCTCTTTTTTCGAGTATCGGTTTTGAAGGGTTAGCTCATGCTGCCTTCATGATACAAACAAAACTATTCATTGGGAAAATATACGATATTTTTTCATTATAATTACGCCAAGTCTCATACAATGCACGGCTAATAATATGAAATACTATATAGCATATCATTGTACAAGATTATATAATGCTCACACTCACAAGTTTCACATTTGGTAAGGAAGGAAAAGGAAAGTCCTCGTGGCTCGTACAGGATCAAAGTGTAGACAATCTAGCTTGGATGCATGCTATAATGGTAGATGTTGCTCTGCAATCAATGCGAAAAAAAAAACCATACTACAGCATTCAGTCATCTTCGTTTTGATTGTGATTGTGAGTCTCTCTCCCTCTTCCTTCTCACAATCAGTATTAAAAAGTGTGTTACACAAGAGAAGCCTGTATACAGAAAGCAGGGGGATTTTAATTTTTCTAAAGAATATTTTGATGTGAAGAGAAAAAAATCTGACATTGAAGGGTGAAGGACATAACACAGCATTTTCATATAAACATGGATGCGGGCAAATAAATTAAATGACAGATGAAAGTGTGTAAGTGCATTTGTTGTGCTGTACACGTTATGATGATGATGACGATGAATGTGACGATGATGAAATGAGTGTATGAGCCCACATGGTTTAGAGGTGCTGTTTGTGTAGCCCTATCAAATTCAATATTAGCTTTCTTATGAAAAGGGGTTGTACCCTCGAACTGTTCCATGCAGTTTGTCCATTGTGTTCTCCGAGTAATTGGGTAGCTCAGAGGACTTCCTTTTCATACCATCAACCATGGGGTCTCTCTAGTTAGCTTTTCTGATCTTCAAAAAAAAGTCTATTCATTCTTATAAAAAATTGTATGGGCAGTCCCTCAGCCACAGTAACTGTGGTGGTGGTGTGCTGTATTGTTGATCTCACTGAAAATGTGTTCATCTTCTCTGTAATGCTGTTTGTACGTGCATTATAATGAAAGAGAATTTTGAAGAGATTCTTTTCAATCTGGATCTAAATGTGGTAGATTACTATGTTCTCTATTGTGTCGGCTTGTAGATTTTGATAATGATGATGTATACAAATGTAATCATGAACTGAGTAATACGGTCTCCTGTGAACTCTTCTATTTTTCGAAGCATTGTAGCCGTGTAGCATTTAATTTTGGTAGGGAAGCCTTTTCAATTGTAAAAAATATTACACGAAAAGTAACTGCATGCGTATTTATTTTTGCTTGTTGATTAAAGTCTAGTCAACTTAACAATACCGTATTTTATGTACATACCATACATTTAAATTTCAGATCATTATTATATTTCAAAATTATCAGTTATGATTCATTATTTCATCAAGTGTAGAACTATTTTATTTTCATGTAGTCAGTTCCAAAAAAGTAGCGTTAGCAATATAATGTTGTTTGAATCTTTACTGAACTGTTTTATTCATTGATTTATTTTTGAACATATTAGAACGCGTGATGCAGTACAATGCTGAGATTGACGCTCGTCAGGAAGCAGCAATGGATGCGGAACGCATGGAGCGTAAAAAGAAGCGACAATCTGAAGACAAAAATCAATGTGAAGCCGAATATACGAAAAAGCTTCCAAAAGACATGGATTCTGAAAACAATGGTAAGTTTAATTTGTATTTTTGTGTTGTAGAATTCCGTAGCATTAGTTATCAAAAAAGATAGTTTGATTAGGTTCATGTTTTTCAAAAATAAAACTATTGTCAATCTAATACCACATATTTGCGTGATGATGGTGGCATGGATTTTGCATATAACAAACACAATTTTCATTAGAGGGCTTATGTACACTGATTTGATGATTATTTCGCCTGAACTTTGGATTGAAATTGAAAGGATATAATGTTGAAGGAGAAATAGAGTATATAGGTATTAAAGTTGTCAACCAGCAACATATCTCTTTGTTAAAAATGGGGTTCATTTCAGTCTATCTGTGGAGGGGAGCTGGAGAAAAAAGTGGGGGAGGTGTAGTGTAGTATATGCTACTTTTTTATTTCAATGACATGTTGTTTGTGGGTCTATAAATTCAAGAAATAAAGAGAGTAGATAGATGCACAATTTTTTGTATAGACGTCGATTACTGTTTCGATGATGGCTTAGCTATATGCTTCTCTCTTTCTGGGTTTCCGTGTAGTTAAGAAAAACGGAATGACTGAACCTATGATGCGAGTGTGGAATGTGGTTTTCATCCCCAGCGACTCACTTTCTTTCTCTTTTCACTCTTAGTCATTCCACTGATTCCACACGAAAATAGAGGGAAAATAAAAGACGAGAGAAATCCTTTGATGTCAGATACAGTGGTTGGAAGAGTACGATAACTGAGAGAATGAGAGAGAGAGACATAGAAACCTCTGAGCCATACTATACTTGTCTTCTTTTCCCCAATGGCTCTGTAACGTAACCTCTCTCTCCTTTTTCCCTCACTCTTTTTTTTTGCTTTCCCACTCTCCCAAGAACGTGTAATAAATAGATTGAAAACTGAAAGTAGTAAATATCGAAAGCACTATAAGGGTACGTCAGACTTATTTTTAACTTGAAAATGTTTCATTTTTCTTACGATTAGCCATTCGATACAATGAATTCGGTCTAGTATCATCACATTTACTAGTATGTAGCCACGTAAGAAACTTATGACATGACACTAATTTCATTTCAAATTGACAAAAATACTCTATTTTACTTATGTCAGCAAAAATGGGTGCTTAAATAGTATGAGGTTCAATTTAAAATCTGTATCAGTATGAAAGCTCAAGATCTCAATAAAAACAATGTCAGTCAAAGCAATTTATCGTAGCTACTTTTCCTAAGTATGCCTTCTAATTTTCCTGAAAGATGTAAAAAACAATCGGCAGGTTTTGAAATACTGTGATTTTATACAAGGCTTACTATACTTGTACATATTTCGAACCAAATTACGTGAAAAGTACTCAATTTAAAAAAAAACATCAAAACCGGGCTAACTTGTCTAAATATTACTGATATTTGACAAAATATTTAGCTACTTTCACTTCAGAAATTTAAGTTTATATGATTTTGTTGTTTACTTGTCTGCACTAAATACGCATCAATATATGGAAGCACGAAACTTTTTTCAAGTTTCTATTTTATACTCACTTGTAATACTAAAATAAATAATAAATTCGTATAAGAAGTGTGTGTTGTCTCGAATAGTAAAGTGATACTAGAATTATTGAAACTATGAAATTATGACAAAATATTGAGTAATTAACATTCCTTCCTATTAATTATTGGTTTTATGATCAAGATATGCATTTACGTATTAGTGTTAGACCGACAAGCAAGCAAATTCACTGCGTAAAGTTAACGGTCATCAAGCAAGTATAAAAAATGACGCATTTTGTAATTTATTTATAAACCCTGCAAGCACGCATTCATACAAGTTGCAAAAATGTCTGCAGTTAAAATCATCGGGGCAAAGTAAAACACATCGGATGCCAACTTTCACAAACGGGTAAATTGTAGAACTTTGATGTCCAACATACATTTCGAATGGCATGTCATCTACACAGCATGGACCTCTGATTCAATATGCAATGGTTACCCCATGACTTTTAACTTTAACTACTTAATGGCCAATCTAGATCAAACTATAAGGGAAGTATGACACAGTCCTAGTCATCTCGTCGAATTTCAGTTTTTACTTACGCTCTCAGGTTAATTTGCAGACCGACGGACAATGTGAAGTTAAATTAAGCTTTCGCTACTTAACAATAAAAAGTATGAATATCAGAGTAATGTAATATTCTCCATATGTGTGTGCCTTTATGTAAACTCTGAGTCAAAACCTAAGAATAATTGGGAAAATGGCCATATCTTAGATATGGCTGCAGGTATCTTTATGAAATTTGGACCAATTACTCACTGTTAGAGGGTCCATTGATGCAATACCAAAACATGGAATATGTCCTGCTACTAGGCGGTGGCGGTGACATGGTGCGATTTGAGCCTGAGTCAAAACCTAAGAATAATTTTTTTGATGATGTTTTTTCA
>JAQFXM010006551.1:0-13075 GCA_034693345.1 Entomobrya multifasciata | reverse complement strand
CATTGCGTTTTCGAAAAATAGTTACTGGCTAAAAAGTTCACATGTAGTCTTTTCCTATTACCTTCCACATATGTGTATGATATAGTTGACTTTGAGTAACAAGGTCAATGTGTATTATAAATGATTTATAAAACATGCAAACAAATGACAGTTAATATTTAGGACACTGGTAAAAATCAGATACTGTTTGAACGATGTCTTTTAACCTGTCATGTCGTGCTTTGTGCATGTGAATGTGAAAGTGTATACTTTTGCCTTGGGATATTGGGGTAGGGAATGGAAGTTTTTTGAACGAAGTAACATGCAAAATTCAACTTAAACATTTTGTCAGCTGAAGGTAGCACATAGTGGCTAAAACGAATATTTTCAATATAATGATGATTTACTTTCACTGAAGGTAAATGATATTGTTTACTGTAGGCATCATCACAAATCACATACAAATCCCCAAGCAAAATTTCTACAACAAATTTATTTCAATGTTTGTTAAACTGAGGTGAGGTTTTCGTTTCGTATAACAAGGACATTTTTGGATGCTTAAAACAAACATACGCTGATGAACGTATGATAAGACTGTTTTTAATACTTACGGTTTCCTCACTTCTTTTTCGACAAAAAAAGTTTTGTAGTTCAGCACTGTATAACATGCTGACCTTTATCTTCGTTCGGGTCGGGTTTGTGACCGAACAAACAAATGAAAGCAAACAAAACTTTTATTAGCTCCAAGTCTTTAATGTTAAATGTACACACGTAAGTTTTAAAATATTCGTGCAAAATTTTAGCCAGCAAGTTGGCAAGAAAGAGGCCTCGTTAAAGATGGTCACCCAATCAGATAAAGAACGCAAACGCGTTTCATTGCCTTCGAGTACTAAGCGTTTCGCATATGTATATGTCCCACAAGCTTTCTGCACTTTCTCTTGGGCTTTCCACGTTAATAATGAAAATATAATGAGCCATTCTGCATACGGAATAAAACATTTTCCCAGTTATATTTTTTTGTTAATTGCTATTCCATTTTAGTCGGAAATACCTTAGTCTTGGGAGTAAAAATATGAATGTCTCATTATTTTTTACGTAAGACGTATGTTCATGTTACGTATTTCGATTTTATTTTCACGTTTCGAATAGAATGAAGTCCTGCTTTGCTATTAAAATACGCTCTGCAATTACCCCAAGTTAAACCTACAAAATAGGACTGAAGTAAGAAATGAATTTCACATATATCGTTATAATTTCCAATTGCTTAGAATACTTTTACTGTTCAACTTGTTTTCAATTTTAATAATATACTATTTGAATACTTTCTTTTTAACTATCGTTATCATTACATTGAATTTCAGGCCACCTATTTTGCACTTACTTATATAGAGTATATGTAAATGTGTAGATACTTCTGTTGTTATATTGTGAAGTATGAAACTGTTAACAATTTCTATTCATCAACTTCATTCATTTACTTAACTTGAAGCTAGACTTCAACAACTGATGATTGTTAGCTTGTAACACTGTATTGTAAGAAAAATAATACTTGGAACAAGAATGTAGTGTAAAGAAGAGAAGCCAACTATCCTCCGGCATATAAGAGAAAGGTTTTATGAAAGTAAAAACAATAACAGCTTGCATATCTATATATGAAGGACGCAATTTTTTCATAAAATATCTCAAGAGAATAACGTCAATTTCATTTGTTTGCTAAGACAAAGAAACTTTCTACTAGAGGCAAGTAGCATACCAGTGTTGTTTGTTGGTTTGAAGGCATTGAACATTATACGTAATCATAATCATCCTCTTCGTCAAGAGACGAAAAAAAGTAAGATGTAAGATGAAAAAGAATGAGCACATTATACGCTTGACTTAATACTTTGCACGGGCAAAATAATTATATCTTGTAATACTACTGCCCGTTACATATCAAACACAAAACAACTTCAGTAAATTAAAACTAGAAGCACGAGCACAAAAGGCAGCAACAAAAAGCCTCACGACTATTACCATACACTTCATACAGCATTGCTTCATACACCTTTCAATTTTACATAATACCACCACCACCAGCATGCATACAAAAGAAGACAGCTCATTTAATAGACCACGTTCCACACACAATCCCCAGTTCCGTTTGTAATGGGAATGTGAAACACGACATAATAATATGAACAAAAATGAATATATAAATGCACCTATGTATACACTTTTAGCTTATATCCCTGTTTTTGTTGCAAAGAAAGCATGAAAGAGAAAGCAGAAAACCCATATTCCTTTCTCGACCGTAGTAAGTATTGCCGGTGGTGGTGCTGAATGTTGTTGGCGATTTTTTCCACTTTATCCCTAGAATTTCTAGCGCTTTGCTTTTCCTTCTGAAAAAAGAAACGAAACAGCACGGTAACCACCACGGTCATGCACACAACTCTTCTCTTGTAGCAAGACTATTGGGAAATGTGTAGTAGTTGCTTTCTCTAAAATATTCAGAATACTACACAGAAAGCTTTCAAGTATAATAGAAATAAAAAACAGACGTATGCAGAGGTGCACACACACACTCACACAATAGAGCTAGTACACTAAGTGTGAGTAAGCTACATTGTATGGACAAAACACGTATTATTATTATTAGTATTTTCTTAGCAAGTTAAAAGAGAACAACAGAGCAAAATACAAGTTGAACAAAAGAACCTGACAGATTGGAAAAGGGTTTGTGATAATATACATAATATATTTATGGATGTAGCTTTCCTGTCCTTAATGGAGCTTGTACATACATACATACGTGCATGTATGTTTAGTGTATTGTACACATACAATACATATTTAAAGACACTTTATACTTTGAGATAAAATGTAATATAATAATACTCCCCTGGAGTTCCTAGAGAAAATGATAGACACTCTTGGAAAGCACACAGTGCGTATAAATTTTTACTAAGCTCTAGTTACTCTCCAACTAGGTTACGTTTTACCTGCTTCGTTTTCTCATAACTTTGATATTTATTACTGGAATTGATTATAGCTATTAAGGTGAGATATAGAGGACAACAGAAAGGAAAGGACCAAAACGAGTTTTCAACCAAGTCAATAATCTTAAAACTACTACGATGTCCCTTTTATACCTTTCCCTTCTGGTCAGCTTCTGCAGCAAGTCTGTAGCAATCATTTTCAATCGGCTGTCTTGCGCTTAAATTGAATTTTTTAATGGAAGCAAAAATCTCTACTTTTGTAAGAATCTGATTTTTTTCAGAATCACTTCAAGTTCAACTCTTTTAAGCACTTAGATTTATTTTGTAATCTAATAAAATTAGCTGAACGTAATGTACATATTCTCATCTTAACATATAGCTGATTCAAGACATAAACTCATAAAATAAACTTTCATCGATCCATTCCACAGGTCGTCCCTAGATGTATCCTATTCATAAAGCCATTTTAGCGTAGTAGGACCATCTAAAAACATTATTTTTATGAATTTCTATTTCTCCTACTGAAAAAGGGCTACTAGAGTAATCTGATAAGCCAGGGTCATGTTGCACATACTACATGTATGAATAAGTACCTCATTTTGCAGCTTGAATACATAGTAAAGCGCTTGCGCTTCTCAAGTACACTGGATTTGGGCATTTATACTCTTCTAAATCATGCATTTTTTACTCTTAGCCTGGATTACTCTGAAGTTCATGTTATGTAAATAATAGCCACTTTCACATTTCTATTAAATTTTTATTTTAATCACAGGTACACTTAATTTTTGATAGCAAATACTTTATCTTTAATTAGGTTTGCTTATTAACTTCAAAAGCCGGTCAACTTTCGATAAATAATTTCCCCGAACAAAGAAGTAAATCTTTTTCAGTGAAGAGAAAATATACAACCTTCATCTTTCTACAGAGAATCATCGTCTCAACAACAAATAGGCATTCCGAAAATGACATTCATACTTGTCTGCTGCCATCACATGTGTCATCAAGTTGTTGTCTGTCGACAAACCTTTCTGAAATTCACGGCTCTTGCTTATCCTCCTATATTTTAACAGGATAAGGTTTCTGACGAACGACCGACCTAAAATTGAAATTCAATGCACCATTTGAGTGTCTCCTAAGGCAAAGCAAGAAGTTGTAGTTATCGTCATCATCAACGCGAAAATTGTGCTTGCTTGTTTGTACGAATAATATACTTGTTGTAATCTAATACAACATTTGTAGTGCTTTATATTTTATTTCTATACCTTACTTACATGTGCACATTTTTAAATTCCCGTAGCATGTAAGCCCCAAGCATATAATTTTCACTGCTACGCTGAAAAAACTAGGTCACTATAATTCCTCACATGATCATTATCCATGTTCCCCAACTGTGCACATCTCCCAAAAATGAAAACAAATTCATGCAACGCGCTGTGATTCACAGTGAATGTTTTTGGTTTGTGTTTCTTCGAGTTCAAGCCAATTTCGTACACGACAATTGTCAAAACACAAAAATTTAGGAGAAAACCCCTGAAATCTGTGAAGTGTGAAGCTTTTCATTAATAAAACTCATTAGTCAAATCCGCATTTTAAAAAAAATCTGAGTAATTTTTATTTTCTATTTATAACATAAAATAGACATATAGCCCCGTAATTATATTCATATGTAAAATACTTGTTTTAGTTTAGATTAAGTCGCACATGTTTTAAAATTTATATTCATACACAAAAGCGGCAACTGTTTTTGTTAAATCTGTTAGAAATATGCAGTGCAATAATATCATCAAAACCTTGATCCTGCCACCATTTCACTTGCACCCAGATGAATGTTCGTTCGTGGTTGTAGTTTAGCTTGGTGGCGACTGGTGCTGGTGACACTGGCTTTGGCTTACTTAAAAAGAAAAATCGAGCACCCAAACACAAGAAATTCTGAACGTAAAGAATGTAGATAGATGTCCCAAAGTATACATGCATATATGCACCTTACATTACTCAAAAACGCTAATATTTTCAACAGATCATGATAATCATGGCATATGTTTTATCTAGTGCAAATTACAGTCGTTTCCCATTTAAATATGTATTTTGTAATTTGTAACGTCGTAAACAGATAGATATGTGATATAAATGGAGCAACTGTTGACTGCAACTGGCAAGCATTTTCTTTTTAGTATACATTACGTGGAACAAAAGTTATTTGTGTGATTCCGTTAAAGCACGAAAATATACGATTCTGTACACATACCCGATATATTCGATTTTTCTATGCTATTGGTACAATTCTTCTGTTCTATTAAAATTACGACAATCGCAATTACGACAGCAGACATAGAAGCTACTGCCCACTATTTTGACTGGCCCACTTAATTTACTCCTCTGCCCTGTCAAGTACAATTTAATTTCATACGTACACGAGTACATTACATACTGAGGTGTTTGATACACACATGTATTTCTTAAGAGAAATCATTTACATTTGCTAATCTTAAGTCCATAGCAGTATATGTGCTGAATGCCAAATCCAATACATACTAGCAATATTACTGATTTTTGCAATAAATTAAGACGAGACAGTTTCAATAGAGAATTTAAAGGACAATTTCATGAAATCTGCGGCTAGCGCACACTGGTATTACAAAGCATTTTCTCTCAGTTAAAACTTTCTCCACAAAATTCCTGTAATGGAGAAATTACTGTTTTTATCGATGACAGAATAATTAATTGTTAAGCTTTGAACAGTGAAATCCAGATTTGGAGAAAATAATGACGCATATCTGTTGGTTTCGTTTTAATATTAGCGTAATTTCGAATTTCACCAATTCTTCCATAAGAGCTTATTATGCATATGGATTGCTCTGAAAGTATTTTTGAAGAAAACAATACCAACTAATAATAGTACTTCTAGTCTAGCCCTATGAAATCGTTCTTCAGTAAATAAGTTGTTGAAGTGTGCTAATCCAGAAAAGCTATGCATACAATGTGGTAGAGCGGAGCTAATGGAGTGTGCACAAAAAAGTAGCTGTCTTTTTCCACTGACGAAGGCCAACCAACATTGCTGTCTATTATCCAACGCGAGCATCAATATTATGAAAGAAACAGAAGAGTACTTTGTAAGTGAACAGATGTGTATCATTTACTTCTCAAAGTAAAACATAACGAAAAATTAATGGACTGAATCCGAAACTAAAAGACTTGGGCTGCTACATAAATGATTTTCTTTTCTCTTCTGTTGAACTATTTTGCAAAAGAATAACTGCTGCCAGATAACATGTTATGTGCGAAGAGTAATATTTTAAGCTAAGCTTTGCCTGCTTAACTGACAGTTCAGAATGCACATGTTGAAATGCTTAGAGTCAAGCCTTGATACAAAATCAATACATAGCTTAGTCAATGATAATTATCTGGTATAATTGCACACTATTGTATTTCTAGCTATAAATAAATTTCCTTAAGAAAACATTCAGAAAAGCAAGTATACAGACAAGTGGATGAAAATCCATACTTACCTATCCGAATGACTTTGAAGGAGAGGGAATTGTGCGTTTTTAGAGATTCATTTAGAGAGGGATGGACGCAATCCTTGAGGGAATTGGCATCTACGAGTTGACCTGCCATTATGTGACCAGCTCCATGATGACTAATGCCTAACGAGAGCATAGAGCCGATACCGACACCTCCATTTACTCCCGACATGCTGCCAAGACCTGCTGCTATAGCACCTCCTCCAGGGCCAGCACTACTACTACTACTAGCGGCACCTCCAGTACCGCCGCTACCGCCTTTGCCACTGTTATTTAGGAAAGCGAACCGTTGGTGACCAGATGTAGGGGTAGAGATGGAGCCAGATCCGGGGGAAACTCCGCGCTGACCCTTGGAACCTTGAGGACCACTTTGTTGCTGAATTTGTAATTTTGATGCGGCGCTGCTATTACAGGCCCCTCTATAACTTTTGCCAAGGAACTCGGCAAAGCTATCTAGGGACTCTACGGGGGTTGACGCGGAGGCTTGTGAAGGGAAACCTTGAGACACACCCTGGTTATGATGATGATCTTGAGAGTGTGGATGGTGGTGGCGATGATGATGATGTTGGTGATGATGAGACGACGATGATGACGTTGATGGAGTTGGTGCTGAAGTAGCTCCTGCCGGTGGTGGTGTTGGGTGTTCCTCACGCTCTTCTTGGATAGAAAAAGTGATTCTAGGAAGCCATGACTTTCCCTTTTTTATTAGACTGTTGCTTTTGCTACCGCCGCTGGGACTGTTGGTATTACTGTTGATGTTAGTGTTGCTTCCGAACCCTTGCCTGGTCTCCACCAGGTCAGGCGCAGGAGACACCCTTCTGTTCAGGTTTAGGCGACTCGTTGTGACTGCTACTACTGACGGAGGTTGCCCGTTAACAAGACCGGACTGTTGTTGCGCAGTGGAATTCTTTCTGTCAAACGTATGAAAGCTCACACTCCTTTTCGGCTTGTTATTCTTTGAGCTACTTGTAGTTGTCTCTGTGGACCCTTCCTTGACAAAGGGTTTTACTACTTGGTCTACAGCTAAAGCGGACGAACTCCGTTCAACTTGGACCGGTGTAATGGACCGAGCTCTTAAATTGTTATGATTCTGTGGAATATTTTTATTAGCAGGAGCGGCTTGTGGAAATAGCGCAGCGCTTACTGCTCGAGCTCCTGCAGATGAAGATGATGATGACGCAGCGGCACCTGAAGGAGGAGCTGGTTCAACTGTTTGTTCCCTTTGTACTTCACTAAAAAAGTATCGTTCCAACGAGTTTTCTCTCGAATCCGAAAAATGCCCTTGAGTATGCTGATCACGTCTTTGCTCTGAAAAAATATCAGACTGGTGTTGGTGCTGAGCTTCAAACTCAAACTGGAATTGCTGATTATCAGGTAAAGTGGATGAGGACGACGGAAAGATATTATTGCTGTTGCTGTAATGTTGATTGTAAGGTCTATTTCCGTTTGGGTCTCGTTCAACTTCTGGAGTAGGTGGTACTACTGGGGAAATTCCACTTCTAGTTCTTCTCTGTGTGTACTCACGGGTTATTAGCAAGGAGATCAAATCGTCTGCCGGGTATATAACATACATTGACCACCATTATTGTTGTTACGTGCTCGTTCCGACCGGCTTCCTCATGATTACATTTCGCATTGTTCTTCACGGCTACTTGTTCAAAGTAATCTTGCATAAGACAAAGTATAGTAAGTAGAAAAAAACTGCTCGCTATAAAATAATGCACTGAGCCTACTTACAACTAAATAAACCTACGACAGCATGATTGCTGTTGTAACATTGCAACTGTTTCTTCCCATTATGAACAATAGTCTATTGCACAATAACAACTGTTTCTCCGTTTTTTACTACTTTTTTTCTTCATATTGACGTCAGCACAAATTGTACATTTCCATATTATCTTGGCGTACATGCATGCGCCGACATTCGGTCCACACTGTTCACTACATTTTCAACAGTATTTCGTTACATTATTCACTTTTCCCAGAATTTCCTCTGAGCCAATTCACAATCCTGTTACAGTCAACTTCAAACCTGCAAAAGTTAAATAAAATATATATTATAATGGAGAAAGTTTTAAAGGTCAAGTAGGTGCACTAAAGTTTACACACAAAATTGGAAGTTGTTTCATGTTTAATATGTACATTATATCGTTTACAGAGGTTTCTTCTTTAAATTAGAAAAGAAAGTCTACTATGAATACCTGCAGTACGCTTATGACTACGCTTATGAAAAACGATTTTAGTACTACAAATGCAATGCTTTCACCTTAGATGTGGGCAAGGATGTGGTACTTTTAATTATTCAAAAGTTGAAAAGTAGAAAAGATTAAAAATTAAAGAATCAATGTCTACTTCAAATATTTCCTTTTAGTTCGTTCGAAATAATTCGAACAGAATTTTTGAAAAAGTTGCTTGATTAATGTCATGTAAACTTTCAATAAAAACAAGTAGGTCATGGAAAAATCCAATAGCTGTTTGCTTGCTTAGTCTTTTACTCAATTTTATTGCACTTAGGCAATGCCCTTCTTTGCCTGGAGCTATCTCGACTTTCAAGCCAACTGACAAAGAGCGTGAATCAGCACAATCTTAGTTTTAAGCAACAAACAAAATGAGAGGAAGGAACATAAAGATCAAAGATCTACCTCCAGCAGCACCGCCACATCAATTTTTTCCCTGTGTCTCAGTTGCCGACACAAGCCATTATCCAGATTAATCAACTTTAATGCACTTTACGTGTTAGCTTTTGTCTTTTGTTTTTGGCAAAAAAAGAAGGTTACGTTTCGCTCAGCTACTTTTAAAAAAGCATGAAAAAAGAAAAAGAATTTTTATCTGATCGAGAGCAGATTCCCTTAACTGATCGCTCACAAAAAAACCTTTACTCCATTTTATTTCCTTGTCTTTTTTACTGACTTGACTGCTTTTCGTCACCGGCTTACTTTTCCACCCGCTGGTAAAAATGTGATGCGGTGGTGTGGGTGATACTAATACTAGCCGTCTCTCTCTTATCCGCTTAACTATCCTCAATACTCAGCAGTGCTCCTCAGTTTGTTACTTTCTTACAGTTCGTTTTCGTGTGATTGAGATTAATGATCTTTTATAGTTGCCAATTGTTCCATAGGACAATGTGGCTGTGGCTTGATAATGCGTATAATCAGTAAGACAACTGTAACTAACTTGCCCGGTTCCAGAAAAAATACCCCGTAAGTAGACGTAGGTACAAAAGAAAAAAAACTTTTAAGACTTCCGTTGTTTCCACTGACTCATTCTTTTGTTCATGTTTAGATAAAACATCGACGTAAAGAGCTGGTTCTGCTAGAATAAAAGAGCTTAGAACAAGACCGCGCAAGTGGGGTTCAGTACAGAGTACGAGAAAGCAATGAATTATGCATGAGATTTTTGATGCGATTAAAACCAAAGAGCTGTGGTTGTGACCTACGACGACTTTTATGAACATCTGTGAAAGGATATGATCTTATCTGCTTAAATTCCCGTTTAATTCTACTGACAATGATAAAAAATGAACAGGAATCTTCTGTTAAATAGTATGATGATTTTTTCAGCTCTGTTTTTTATTTCACGTTACTAAAATCCATTTAATCCGGAATTATAGGAGTGACCTCAGTTACCTATTGTGTTTAATTTATATATAAGTTATATTCTTAATTTATATATCTCTACAATTGCGCACACGTGTAATTTTTTTCTGCGGGTATTTCTACCGAATAGAAATTTGTGAATCTCATGAATGTCGTCATTTTCTCTATAAAACTTAAAGACAAAGGAAAATTTACCTCTTTATTGTTAAGTAGTAGGCGTAATTAGAATTGGAGTACATAATAGTCTTAAAATATGCTGTAAATTGCAAAAAGGTATGTACATTTGTGTGATTAAATCCTCGCAAAGATAACGACCTTTTCAGTTTCAGACATGCTGGCGAAAAGGACTCGTTAAGTTCTTGTTTTATCATCAAAGAGAAAATTGGTAGCATGAAAAACAGTTCACCCACTGCTTCTGTATTCTTAGATAGGGAGAAAATTATTACTAAACAGGACAACATCGACATAATAGGGCGTTTCGTAATAACGTATTGCCTAAAAAAATATTGGGAAGCGCATAGAACATCATATGAATGTTAAGTATTCACTGTAAATCAAAATTGATATATTTTATACATGTTCTGTATGCAAGTTGTGCATAAAAACACACGCCAATTTTGATGCAAGTTATCCAACGACATGGCGGTGGTGGTAAAAGCCCATATTTTACCCAAAGGTTACTCCTATCAAAATGCCCATAGTCATTTTCAGTTGTGTACGTAATAATAGTGAGCACACAACAACATCGCATCGTTGTGATAGTGGCCACTTGAGCAGATGAAGGGGCAATGTTAATGGTGAAAGCATCCTTTTATGTAATTTATTTTATCATCATCATCTCATCTCCCTCCTGTTCCCCTTCAGACTTCTCCACTGATGGCCAGTTAAGTGCCGAAAACGTGGCCATTAGAAATGCTAAAGTGCTGTTACATTTGAACACGCCTATACCAAAATGGCAAAGATGATGTTGATGCTTTGCACACATTATTGTGCTATTTTTCTAGGCATTATATTTTATACTCCCTCGAGAAAGCAACAGCCAGAAGCAGCAGCAGCGGTGGTGGTGGTTGTAGTTTTGGAGCCAGTGGTAAAAGTATATCAATATCCAACAAAAACGCCAAGTGAAAGCGGAGAAAGAAAGCAAAAATATTGCGGCAACAATCTAGATAAATGGACTGGCTGTGCAACACACAAACAAAAAATAAAAGTTTCTCTTAAGCCATCGTTGAATTTGTTTGCGTATACCCAATACAGTCCACTTAACATGCTAACATAAGTACTTGTGGAGCTGATTTCGTCAAGTAGTTTTTGAAAAATTCCAAACAGAAAAATAATACTCTATTTAATATTAGGAGCTCAGAAGGCGAACTGGAGGCCCTACACAATACACAGTGTACTATACACACCGCACGACTATTTGCTTTTATTGCGTGTTTGTGTACGCTGTATTTTGCATTTAAAAAGGTTTGTTTGTGTTGTACAAAGAAAGGTGCACATAAAAAACACAACATGAGACATTTTGTTACTCCTTTGATGAGAAATTACTTTCAACTTTAGTATTCGTGTCAGTGCTGGGATGTGTGTACAAAAGAGAGGTAAAATCTGCGACATGTACCACATCAAGGCATGCCCGACACAAGCAGGATATTGCATTTTTTCCCCTCAAGCTTTGTTCATGTATATTGTAATTTCAAATTCTCCGTAGTTTCGTGGGTGGAAAGCATTTTTTCAGGTATAAAGCTTGGGTATATAGTCACATAACTTGGTTGTATTTCTTAATAAAATTTTCCAAAACTATTTCAAGTTGAATTTTGGCTTCTATTGCTGCTGGGCGGGTGCTTATTACAATTTGCACCAAGTGTGTAGACTTTTGGATGAGTTTGAGAGAAAATGAATTTTTAAATCCAGTAAGCTTTGTGGATAAGAATCTTATTAGCTGCGAAAGTAAAATGTTGTACTAACATCATTTTCTCAAGGACAAAAAAGACAATAAATGTAGATGTGTAAAATCCATCAGGTTTTTTCCTTTTTCCAAAAGACGTAATACTACTTTCAGGTGGGATTTGAAGGGACGTGGACATCACGAACGCATTATTTTTTAGACAAACTACAAGGTACGCCACTCAACATTCAGCTAAAGCGTATATTCTGTTCGATCTTCATAATAACTACTGAAACTGAGATAAGAGAAAAGAGGAGAGAGGTTCAGTTCGTTCAGTATTACATTTAGGGAGCTTAGTTTTACCTCGCAACTTAGAACCCTTTCTCTGTCTATGTGCCACATCAAATCATGGCTAGAGCACGTAACGTCCTTACTCATTCACTCACTCCTTTACCCTACTCCCAATTGAATTGGACGATGGAGTGTCCAGCGAAAATGGAAGAATAATGGCGCTAGTAAAATGGTACAACAGCAAGCGAAAGTAAAAGTTTCATTGTATTTTCCTTTTGTATAACGTTTTTCTATACGCATGATTTTATTCGATTTTGTTCTTCAAGTTATAATGTAACTCTGAAAGTTTAAATAAATATATACAACTATTTGTGCATATTACTTTCACTGCATGTACATATAATGTATGCACTTTATCATATATGAATTACGGTCCTATTGTATTCTCGTAATATTCCACTTTCTTCATATGCTTGACAGTAATGCAGAAAAGTTTTAAAATGAAATAGAATGAACGTAAAGGTAAAATGTAAGCATTTGATTAGTTTCAAAGTGTGTACAATATAATTCCAAGAGAAAATACAAGGACAAGTACAAAGTATCATAAAATCGAATTGTATGCATTACAGCAAAGCAAATCTCTCGCGAATTATACCAAATTATCTTTCTCAATTGTTAGCGTTTTCGTAACTACTACTTTTTAGCCTTAAGCCAGTACAACCTGAAAAGCTAATATTCCTCCGTTATTAAGCATAACTAGTACTTAAGTAAAGTAAATAAAGAAGTGCAAGAAGTATTTTTTTACTGATTTTTTAAGTTTAGAAGTAAAAA
>JAQFXM010006550.1:0-13077 GCA_034693345.1 Entomobrya multifasciata | reverse complement strand
CAGGAATCGAACCTGCATCCCTCGAATACCGGTCGAGTGCTCTACCCATTGAGCTACGCCGACCACTTCTCTCTCAAGCCCAGCACAACTCCTAATGTGCTGACTCCCCGTCGCTACAGAATGTTTGTAAGATTTTTTTAAATTTCTACGAAATCGATCAATATTTAAAGTTGACATAAAACAACCTGCATACAAAAATTAAATTTTGCATATTTGATTCCTCCATGCAAAAACATACATTCAATAATACACTTGTTGCGATGAAGACAAACTAATATTGCTTCCAATTCCAAGCTTAGTTTAACTTCCATTAAAAAAGGATTGGATATCGCTGAAAAACAAGTTAAATATTTAATGGTAATTTTTACACTTCGTGCAAAAACGTTTTGCTGTGCATGTCGTAGAAAACAAACGAAACGAGGATTTTTGCAAAAATAAATTTTTGGCCTTGTATAAATGGTTCTGATAAGAGTTGCTATCTTGAACTAACAATCAAGTTATTGATTCAGCCGATGCAAAACACGACTCATGCCACACAAGTGCAGGTATAACGAGACTGTTGAAAATTGATTTCGCATTGCAAACAAATCAGTTTATCACCAATTCATTTGTTCCATATATTATTAATTTATTCCGTTTTTTCCTTGTTCGATGCTTAGTTTTTAAGTGCATTCTCTGAACATGGTGAAACACCGTTCAGTTGAAGTAAAAGTCAATGCATAAATATAACTGATAAACACTCAATGACATGTCAATGTCAATCCTCAACCGTGAAAACGTTTGTTACAAAATATCCAACGTTTAGTTTCACTATAAAAGTAAGACCATGTCTTACCCAGTCTTTTAGTATAAAATTGTCCATTCACGTCGTACTGTCTGATTCTTTATTTTTAGAACTTTTACCTAATTTCTTAAAGTGTGTTCGGGAAGCTACTGAGTTAATTGTAAAAAAAATCACTTGAAGTTATCATTTCCTTTTACAATGTCTAGCCTTACCCCATACCAGGGAGCAAAGCGAGTCTTTGGACAATTCAAGTGTCCAGAATGTAGTCGAACTTGGAGTTCTGGAAATAGTTGGGCAAATATGGGCCAGCAGTGCACAAAGTGTTTGGTCAACGTCTACCCGTACGAACAGGTGTGTAATATTTAGCATGTGGATAATAGAGCTTATAAATCTTTTTAAATTTTTTAGACACAACTACTGAGGGGTGACGACAGTGAGGGTGGAACTCCTCATCTTTCATCTCACTGCGAAAAATGTAAAGCACTCGGGCACAATTGCAGACCACCAAAAAGGTGGTAAATTACTTACCAATCAAAACTTACAATAATGTCATATTAGTAGTTTTTAATAATTTTCACAATATTGTTTAAAAAATTTGAAACATGTAAAGCTAATGGTTTTACTTTACCTTGGTTCATTTTTTAAATTAATCGTAGGATTTTAACTTTGAAGTAATCATAGCATCAATGAATCTGTGTTGATGTATGATTATGTGGATGAACTATTGTTGTTTGAAGAATTATAAATAAGTTGTGAAATTATATTTATTTTCTAAATTTAAAAACCAATTGACCAACAGGATTATAAATTTGAGTTGGCAAACCAAAAAAATTAATCCCTTATTAGACGTAGTAAAAATCGTTTAATAAAATTATTGTAGTGTTTGTTTAGTGGCAACTTGATTTTATTTGAAAGGTTAATTACAGATTACAAAAGTACATAAGCTATGAAAAAGTATCGCGGTGATCTTTTCATGTAATGTCAAATGTAACCTGGTTTAATTCATGTGCATGTTTTTGTACTCGTTGTATTCGTCGCATCCCCATTGAACTTTATGGGGACTTTGGTGGTTTTAGGAAACATTTCCAAATCAGTTTTTCGTCGAAAATATTTGCTCCTTCTTTAAATATCTGGTATATAAAAATTATTCATAAAACACTTTTCGATACCTAATTTGTCCAGACCATGTTCAAAGAATGTTAGTGATAGCAGATTCGATGGTTGTTAGTAATTTAATAACAAGAGTATACATATTATCTTATCTTGTTCTTAATTTCCCGATATTCTAGAGGCATAGCATTTAATTGGACCTTTGTAGCACTGATAGTAAAAGGGAATATTTTGAGGTGAACTTTTTTATATTTTTGCTGTAAAGTAGATTTCTGGAAACTAGTTAACTTTATGTTTATTACTAAGTTTCAAAAATGGCTTATGTTAAATACGTTTTGGACTACATAAATTATTGGCATTATGCTTTACTAACAATGTAACTGACGTCAACTTTTCATAACCAATATATCGGTAGGTGAGGGCCGTGGTGCAATGTGCAACAACCTTTATCTGCTCCTTTACTACTATAAATATATGGTGCAACCCATAATCTGCGTAGATTTTTGAATAAATAAAAAACCTATGATTCTACAAATGTATTGAGTCAAAGTAACCAAACCACAAATTTATCAAAAACTCGCATACCATAATCAATTTAAATATAAAATAGAACTAAATAATCAATTCGTTAACTTACCTGATATTTTTGCATATTCCAAAGTTAAAAATATTCTTATTCAAAGATAGTATCATACTTTGGGTCAATATATAGTTTTAAATAGAGTAATGGTATTTATTGTTCCACATGTTTATGCATTCATAATTTCCAGTTCATTATATCATGAAAAAAGACTTGACGTTTTTATCATTAGTATGTACTAAAAGATTAGGAATAGAATATGTGATAGTTTTTTAATGATCAGTTTCACAGGTAAATGTCAACAAAAAATTAAATCATTTTAGTTAAGAAAATATAATTTAACAAATACGTAATTGAAGTATTTATCTCATTGAATTTATACCAACATTTTTGGTAATACTGTTCATCTTCATATTACATAACACAAGTATGCTTGTGGATAAACTGGAGATGAAAAATCCTAAATTTTTGTCCTAATTATGTTGTTTGTTAAACGTTTTTACGTAAGTTTTAAATATTGTAAAATCATATTGTGAACAACCTTCTTATAGTATAGCAATAGTATGCTTTAACAATGAAAATGGTAGCTCTTGAAATATTATTTTTTTGCTTGCTCATCTTATGAATTTCGTTTACCTTTAGCTGCACAAACATAGCAACAAGAACCAAGCATTTCAATGTGCACTTTGTTCCATAGCTTTCTTATTGGGTGAAGTATTCAAGAGTGGGTTAAAATGAACACATGTTCATGGTGCGCATGAGAAAAAACAAGGAACTAAAATCAATAAAAAGAGAAAGCTGAGCTGATCACATGATGGTGAATAAGTAGTTGACCATTGCTTATGGGATATCCTTTCCATAGTAATATATGCTGAATTTCGTGTAAGTAAATACACAAATCATAATAGTAAACATTTAATAAAAGGTTAGTTGAAAAAATTTGTTAAATATTCTGATTAGTGAGTAATTCCGAAACGGTTTCACTCATACATGTAATACTGATAGCTGAGTTGTGTCATTTTATATAATATATCAATATACAGCTCTAAGAGTTATCGTGATATTCATTTTGAAAAACTAAGGGAATAATTTTCCACATTTTAATTACATGGTTTATTATCCTTTTATTTTATTTAAACAAAACCTGTGTAATGATTTTATTTTCTCCTGTGAACTGATCTGATCGAACGAAATTGGACGAGAAAGGAGGTCTTGTTTAATTGTTCTTTGTAATTTGAGCTAAGTTTCTTGGTAAGCCTTGTAATAAATGATCTAAAATTAAAATAATAATGTTATTTGTAGCCTTGTTAATATCTTAATTGTAAAGCTGGTTAAATTCAAGGTCTGTTATTTTTCTCGTTGTAAATAGGCTTTGATACAACTCTAATTATTTAAACTTGGAACCAATATGGGAACCAAAACCAACCTTCGGAATTTGAGCCAGTCTGGATGTGGAGACATCTCTGTTCGCGAAGACGTTCAAAATGTGAGACAAACTGGCAGTGGAGATCTTATTGTGCATGGAAACGTAGCAGGAAATGTTCAGCAAACGGGCAGTGGAGATATTACAATTAACGGAAACGTGCGAGGCAATGTTAGCCAAGTAGGATGTGGTGATGTTAATATTAAAGGAGATGTTCACGGAAATATTTCGCAGACGGGCTGTGGGACAATTAACATTGGTGGCAAAGTATATGGTCAGGTGTCGAAGTTAGGTTGTGGAGATATTCATATTCGTAGAGCTCGTAGAAAAAAATCAAAGACAGGCAGTGCAACTCGAAATAATGAGCAAATTTTAAGAACCGATGTACAACAACATGTTTATAGGCAACCTCAGATTTATGGCTATAGTTTCAGATATATTTATCAGACGAGTGGCATAAAACTTATTACTGGGAGTGCTAGAAATGTGAAAGAGAAAACACAAAATTGTGCTAGAATTTTAGCCGGCGGTGCAAGAAGATGTCTAGTGTCGGGATTACAAATGATTTATCACATGGCAGCTTCATCGTCAAATTCAACACAAAAACCAGCCAAACAAATTAAAGGTACAAGTTCAATAAATGTTAAAAAGGAACTTGAATGTCCAGTTTGCTTTGATATTCCTCAAAACGAGATTTATCAGTGCAAGAATGGACACATGATATGTGCAAACTGCTGCTCCAAAATTGATACCTGTCCACAATGTCGTTGTAATTTAAAAATTGATGGTATTCTGATTCGAAACCGATTGGCAGAGACTTTGGTAGCAAAAAATAAATATTTGTAATGGAAAATGTCGGAAAAGTAAAGAAAAATTGTATGGTATGACATAAATTTGGTCAGAGTAAATAATTTATTTTACTAACATTTAAAACATCAAAAAATATTTATTTTGTAATACTAAGCTCTATATTTGACAAAAAATATCATATTTTTAAGCAAAATACGTCTTAAAAATACAAACATACAATTTGTCGGTATTGTTAAGAAAATAATTATACATATCATTATAATCGATTACTTGTATCGATTTGTTCCAAATCAGAACCTCAACAATCCCAAAATTTTACTTTTAGTTTACCCCTTTTGGATGACTAACCTATAAAGGTCAACTTTGTTTGGTACTACCTGTTATTTGTTTCAATAAAAATTTGTACACCGATTTGAAATATCGATTATATTTCATATGAAATGTGTTATACCATTTGGATTAGATAAATAAACTCCATTGGATAAATTTATTTCTGGGCAGAATACCTAGTTTTGTTCACAAATATTCTAAGTGGAAATTGGTAATAAGTTTCTTGTCTTTTATAATTGGAATACATTAAATTTAGAAATAATACCGTCTCAAATTAATGCACAAACAAAGATGTGAAAAGGGATTGAGCAAACATTTACAATTTCATACTTCAACGCTCAATTTCCTGCTAATTAACGTGTGAGGCACATAAAAATATAATACAAAATATACTGAAATTGTTGTCATTTAGCTTTCAAATATTTTGTCTGTTTTGGAACAATAACCAGTCTAAAAATTAGTTTAATCATGGGGTTACTAATTGTACAAGACACTTAGGGTTTTAGTGAATTATTTTTCCCTTGAACCTATAGTATTTCTTCTAGACAATTTTGTTCATTGCAATAATTAGCATAACCTTCTCTTGTCCAAATACGTAGTTTTGGTTCAATATTTTTCGATGTGCCACCAGAACATTGTAAGGTAAACAAAGAAATTTTAGGACAATGATTCCAAAACAAATTTGAATGGTAAAGGTTTTCACCATTCACAAGTTCTTTAATTTGTAAACCAGTGGTTCCAAAACTCTGTATATTATTTGAAATGGGCTTATTAATAAGTTTGATATATTGAAGATTAGGGAAGCTTTTTAGTAATTGAAATGACACAAAAACACAATTTTCCAACTCTAGAGTAAGTACACTATACAGCATCGTAAATAATGGAGAAGGGACTCCAGTAGATCTATAGGCCCTCCATTCAAATACTGCATCATTGCAACCAAATTTGAAACCAAGACAAGTTAATTTGGGAAACGTTTTTTTGATTGTAGAAAAATTGTTTTGTACATGAGAAAAACAAATGATTGTACACTTCTCTACATGTTGAAAAAAACGTTCTAGCCCAAAGACTGCATCCTGTGGAATGGACAGTTGTATTAGATTAGGGAAAACCAAACACTCAGGATCAAAACCTTCCGTAATAATACTCAGCTGCTTTAACTTTTCAGAGTAAGGTGTAATCAAAATTTTAGTGAAATTTTCCAGAAATTCAGGACAGTCGGGAAGTGTCCAATTTTCAATAGCTACTTGAATTGACACCAACTTTTTCAGTTTTGGAAAAGTGGTGGGCTGGATGCGGTTTCCCAACATTTTATTACCTATGGTTTCTAATATATCCCAACTATTCTCTCTTTGCAATATATCACTATCAATTGTAAACACAAGTTTAAACTGTTGTAAGTTTGGAAGCGTACTCAAACACAATTTTACATTATCCATCAATGTTTGTATATTAAAATCTGGCGAACCAATACCTTGACGAATTACCAAGTATTTGATATGTGGATTAAAAGTTTTCAAAAAGTTTTCAGCTATCCATTTCTTGAATCCATTTTTAAGAACCAAATTATCTAAGCAAACCATTGATCCGACTATTACCCCTTTTCTCTCAACCGTAAAAGATTTGTGTCTGCATATTAGAAAATTGATAAGCCTTGGCAAGTTTTATCAGTGGTGATTCGTTCCAGACAGGAATTTGTAACCGTTCAAGTTGTCTTTTTTCTTTCAAATGAGTTTCGTTGTCAAATGGTACTAAGTTAACTGATGGGTGAGTATCCAAAAACATGTCGGTAGCATTCAGCCAAGAACGACAAACTAAGCGGCAAGATAATATGTTGTTTAGGTGGAGATTATGGAAAAGTAACGGTAAAACCTAAATCAAACAAAAGGAAAGTAAATTAAATGACAATAATTGATACTTTTACTACGTTATTTTGTAAAACAGAACAATTATTTACCAAACTGAAAGATTCTTGTACAAAATCTGCTGACGTTTTGTAGTTTCTACTAATTGCTAGGTCATGGGTAGCCGTAACGAACAGCTTGTCCTGCAGTTTCAGTATTTTCATGGAAAGGATTCTGATTTCGTCTTGTTTTTTCATCAGGTCAGCTTGCAATTCCTCGTGCATTATCCGAAGTAGATCCTTGGATGACATTGCCTTTATTGATATTCGTATCAATTAACAGGAGTTGTCCCTACAAAAATGAAATAAGGAAAATAAAATTTGTTGTATGTAAATTTTATATTCAAACTAATATAAAATACCAAATCAGGATCAAATAATAAGTCGTCTGAAGGATCCAACTGCTGCTGTAGTCCTTTAATTACTTCGATTAGTGATTTTATTTCTTGTTCCTTTTGCACGATTAAAACCTTTAGTTGTGTAGAGTGACGTTTAAATAAATTCTGGTCATCCGCTTCGAAAACGGAATCAGTTTTTACTATCTCTGAGATGATCACTTTATGTTCAATATCTTCTTCATTAGTAAAATTCTCAGGGTTCCCGGTTGGCTCATAATATTCACTAAATGATTCCATGGGTAAAGGTTGCTCCAACATCTCTTCGACTGCACTACCGAAAGGGCTTCCATTTGATGCCCCGAGCAAAGTCGACTCAACTTCCAATAGTTCCTGTTTTACAGATAAGCTACACCCAACGTCCTCTTCCAGCTTTATTTTTGGAAGGTTGGAGTTGACAAGTATGTCACGTGGCCCGATGAGCTTTCTTGGTGCAAACATTTTCTTTTGCCGTTTTAGTTCTACTTTTTGTTTTATAGCTTCCTCAATTTTCCGTTTTTCAGTTGCCTCTTGTAATCTAGTTTTTGTGACACTCTGATCATCACTACTTTTAGATGCCATTTTGCAAGTTTTCGTTTAATGTTGACTTAATCAAACTACATATGTTAAAACTGCAATATAATTTCGAAAATATTTATTGAACAAATTCTTAGTGGTTAAAAACAAACTGAACAGCTAAACAAAAATGAATTGTACTATGAATGGTGATAGGGTTGTGAAAACTTGATACTGACACATATTGATGTTTACTTTGAATCGGGTATCCACTGTGCTTCACAAGAAATTGTATGCAATGTATACTTCGTTTAACCCGATCGATGTCTTGATGCATAAGTGCATGTTATAATATTGCTCGGAAATTCTGCTGAGCAGGTACCCTGAACGAAGATTGTTCTCGTTTCTTCTCAGCATAGCATAAGTAAAATAAAGTATTCATGACACACAAGGATACCTCAATCTATTTTTGTTGAAATCCAGTTGTATTATCTATACATATATGCATGCACATATTTTTATGCATTCACAATTGATGTAAAACAACACTACAAGATAAAGAACTTTAAAGTATGTATTTAAAGACATGAGAAAAAAAAGTACAAACTGTTCACTCGGTTTCTTGTGCAACTGTTTAGCATTAGCATTTATACCCTATGCGTATTAGATTAGTTTAGTCTTATATGGTTTTCTGACTTTCTTTCTGTGTCAATGTACAATGCAGGCAAGTTTTGTGTAGACAGGTTTTTTTGTTTCCATTGTATGTATAAGCCAGGTATTTACAAATGTGTAAAACAGTATGTGTTCTTATAAATAAGGCTACACAAACAAATGAGGGACATTATGACTTCGAAGCATCGTTGCAGTAGTTTCTAATACAATTTATGTGCTTAAGTAAAAATAATAATCAAATCGTTCAGGGTTGACAGACGTTTTGAATATTATGGTCTTCAAAAAAATCCAGTTGGCAATAATTTTTGTTAATGTATACATGCGTCATATAATGCATCCGCATCTTCTTGAAAATTCGAAACAGCAAAAAAAATCTTTAAAACGCATGAGATAAATTCTCTGCAGAGAATAGCCGAGTTGAGCAGCTGACTTACCCCGCAAGTTAGCGTGCTTGAAACCAATTTAAAATAAAATAAGTAAACATTCTTTTTATACCAAAACGATTTCAAAATCGTAACTAGAACAAAAAATGTTTAGCCCTTTTGACATTTGATTTCTTTGGATCTTGTAGTCAGGAAAATTGTATACCTTGTTAGTGATCTTGCTATGCTTAATTATATTGTACTTATCTCATGCGTACTAAACCACAGTCTTAGCATGCCACATTAGGCCAGCTATTCATACACGCGTTGGATCATGTGTTTTAAATTTGCAGTTTTTATTTTTTAAATTCAACCATGTTTCCAGCTAAGTTTAAATCTTACAAATATTCACATAGTTTTAAGGTGTTTTAATTTTTTTTAAATAAAAATTCCTACATATCCTATATCCATTGGGTCTACCAGTTGTGCATCGAAGGGTTGGTCATTTGGTTACACAAATATTAACCTGTTATTCCATTCATTATTAATTACAATGAATTTAAAAAAAACTGATTCGAAGATAGCAAAGCTAAACATAGTTTACCAATCCGATTTTTCTTATGGGTTTTAATTGCAATTTTAATTTATGTTGGGTATCACGTGATGAAAAAATGACCACAATGTGATATTTTCTGTTCTGGCATGTATTTACACTCTTACTTCCTCTCCAAAATTTAGTTATAACTTTAGCTAAACTATTTATTATTACTATATATTCCATTCACCTTTACTTACATAATTTCAACATTTAGTTTTTCCGTCGCTTATTGTGTAACAATCATGAGAAACCTCAGTAGGGTATCACATTATTTTGCTAAAGCTCAGAGAATTTGTATTGTCTATATTTCATTGAAAATGTAAACAACCAAAATATTTAACAAATAACAATATCCAAGGTTATACCCTCGACCAAAATTTGTTTATGCCGTATGTTTTTGTAGATAAATATGGACGCCAACTACTTATGTTTTAATCATATCTTGAGTAAATGTTACAAATGATAGACCTTACCAAAAATAATTCCACATATCTTAAAGTGTAAAAATAATGCATATGAACTAAACCATCGAAACAGCACTTCTAAAACGACAAACTAAACGAAAATATAATCGATTTACTTATTTTGCTAATACCGCAAAAGGTTGAAAATTTAGGTTGGAAATTGATGTTTCTATTGTAAAGTTGTAATAATATTTATTGTCTAAAATAAGCTAGAAATTTTAAAATATAAGTATGCTGTTTTACAATATATAAACACAACTATTTCGTTTACATTAATACAAATATATTCGTGTTGTTCCACTTTTATAACTAAGTTTTCACCAACTTCTAGTTTGAACTTCGGAAAGAGGAAATCCATGGCATTTTCTTGTTAGGAATTACTATCCGCTGATGATGACGCAACTTCGAATGTTTCCTGCTTGAAAGATGGGCTACATCCTACATCCGCCAAATTCGCATTTAATGAAACTTATTTGCTTGCTAATATTTGGTATATTAATTTTAAAACTATTCAGTAGAAATATTGTTTTTTAACTCTCAAAGTTAAAATAAGCATACATTTTGTTAGTATGGGTATGTTTTACGTGAGTTTTTTTGTATTAGCAGGACAACATATTAGTTTACGTAAATCAAGTTTCGTAGAAGTTACACTCAGCTCGTTGCAATTTACCAAATGATCTAGATTTGCAGATCTGGATAAATGAAAGCTGCTATGGAAACAAACACTGTCAGGTATATTACTTTGTTTGAGTGTAGGTCTGAATGCATTTACATGCTCAAATTATAAGTGGGCACCTGTGGTTCTAAACTTTTACGCAACAATGTTTTTTAGCAAACTGTTCCATACTGCAAAGCTACTTTATAATACTAAATGAGCTTGTTTCGTGAAGTTACAATGCATGCTTCAAAATTTACATCTCATGCAGTATTTTCGTAAGACATACATATTAAGTCATGCAATACGTAAACACAACATAATTGACTTGCTGATATTCATGTGAAAACCATTTAATGTTGAAAAAATATATTTGAAGTAATTCAGTGAATAAAATTGTAAGTATACCCGAGTATTCATAATATCATATTATAATTACATTTAAAAAAATGACGAGATGATACCCAATACCAAGTTAAGACAAATGATAACCCTCATGCTAAATTCTCGACTAAACTCCATGCTAAACATACTACTGCTCTTTATGCTAAATCCACTAGTATTTACACTTCATGCCAAACCCTCGACCACACTCCATCACGGGTCCCTGACTTGAAGTAAAATCTCACAATAATTCGCTACATTATTGTTACGGGTTACTTTTCACTAACCGCATCGCAGCACTGGTTGTATTTGTAGTATAATGTTTCTTTTAAATTAATTGATACAGCCTGTTAAGTTTAAATATTTAACAAACGCAGCCAAAGTTTACTATAAGATGAGTTCCAATAGGCATCCAAACGAACATGATGTTTTGCTACTACATGATGTTTTTACTAATAAAGTGTTGACTTGTTTATCTTCAAAGCGTCTATACTTATTCTAACATTTCATCTCTTATTATGAATAAACGCAACAATTAAATTGAGTAATACTTAAGTTAATAACCTATTTGCAAACATGAACGCATAGTTTTTATTGTAAACACCATATATGTTTCAACTATAATGTATACATAAATAAAATGAGCAAACTAAGTAACTAAATGCTGTGTTGTATGCATTGTCGAGCACAGATACACTACATTTGTTTACCAAAACTATTAAGTAAGCCTAATGTGGCTAATATTAATAAATTAAATATTTGGTTTTAAAAGGTTTTTGTAATCGGAAATGTAATCATTGAATACAATTGTATGTACAAAATACTATTTAAAGTGTACCTAATGAAAAACTTCTTAAATTTAGAATATTACTTTGATAATCATACCATTTATATGTACAAGGCTAAAAAAGATCTATTTTTAAAAACATTTAAAATCTAGAGCAAAAAAATAAAATGATATTTCAATTTCCAAGTTCCATTAAAAGATTTAATTGGTTTATATGTTAATAGACATCAATCGGAATACAAAGTAAAGAATATCTGGAACCTTTAAATATCATGCTATTTATCATTTAATATAATCAGTTTATATTCATCGGTTTTTAAAAATATTTCTTTGCAGTAGTTTGGACTGAATCAAACTTGCAAGTACAGGTTCCCCTTAATCTACAAAAAGTTTTTTTCAAAAATAAAGTACTTCTTTGTTATCCAACTGCCAGCAAATCCTATCCATATAAGAACAATGTTTTCTCGTTGGCAAAAATACCAGCTTAAAATCATTAAAGCCGGGTTCTTTTACCTTCCCAATTTTCCTGTTTTATTTGATACTGAATGTACTGAGTCGTGTAAAATAAATTCAAAAATATCTCCCACTTTTGCAATTCTCACTGGATTAAACATTGCAATTAGTATTATAGGTATGTGTTTCGAAACGCAATATCTTTATGGATTGTCAACTGGAACAAAAATAAAGGGTACCAGAATTATTATTCAACTATTATACTATCTTTGTTTAGTAACTACTGCACTCGTAACAATACTGAGAAGAAATGAAGAGGCTCTATTTGGATTAAACAGTCTTTATTGCCTTAAACTTAAACTTCAAAGAGGTAAACATTATCTATGATTAGAAGGTTTTATTTCTTTTAAACGTTTAAATATGTTTAATAAATACCGATCTTGTTGGTTTTTAGATGTGAAGCCAACACTTCAATTTATGGAATACCTTGACCAGATTTTATGTTTACTTTTTGCCATTCTAATTTTCGTTCCATATTTAATCGTTGTACTTTCAATGATACAACAAGTAGATCCGTACTACAGGTTTATTATTTTCACTTTTGAAATGTTTCCATCCCTTTCCAACTATAGTATAATTAAAGGAATGTTTCTATATGGAATACGGCCAATTTTAATGTTTTCCATCAGTGAAGTTTGTAGAACAATTAGTTTAGTTATATTTGGTCTTTGCAACTTGTGGAGCACTAATTTAACTATTTTGAGCTCATTTTCGCACCTAAAGCTTGAATTTATCGAGCGTTTTATAAAACGGTACATCCATTTTACTTTGGCATACAAGAAGTTAGAAACATGTATTCAAGATATAGTGTC
>JAQFXM010006549.1:0-13077 GCA_034693345.1 Entomobrya multifasciata | reverse complement strand
AGTTAGCCTGTCGTATTTTTGTTTCTTTTTTTGTAAAATTTTAACCTTTAGCCATGTCTGATTTATTAAATATTGTAACATAAGCTTTATGACAATATTCGATAATATGTGTCTGTTAGTCCAAACGGTAACTCGTTTAGGCTGTTCTAAATACTGAATGTAAATGAATGAGGGTTTGGTTGGTACCCCGGAACCCGGTACCACAGCTTTCGTATGCTTTGCTGTGTCGTCTGCCTTTTTTATACTGATTTCTTACAAGTTTTGTTCTATTGAAATCTTGGATCAAAAATCACTTGAACGTGGGACTTCAGAGGAGAATTGTGATATGATGTCATTACAGTATTTCTAATTTTCCGTTATAATTTACAATTGAATTTTCGATTTCGGTTTTTTATATAAATCAATCAATCAATAGCTTTTATCATCGAGAATATAAAAAATACGAAACAGTTACAGGAAATATGATACGAATAAATTCTGGTCTTTTAGGGAAAAAGCATTTATTCAAATTTATTTACTTGCTTGCTTGCTTACATCTACTTGCTTGAAATTTATTAACATATTTTTAAAAAATTACCAGTTGTGAGCAACGAGCACTTCATACATCAGTAGTAGTCGCCAACAAGTAAACAGCAAAATTATCAGTTTACTTTATATGTGGTGGCTTCAAAAATGTTTTAACTTTAAACAAATTTGAATTTAATCTGGTGACACGTTTAAGTGTTACTTTTGCTTTGTGCATACTGCTGTATACTCTATTTTCATTATGATTGTTCTTCATTCTTTTAGTAGAGTGGTGATAAAGATGACTTACTCATTCGAATAATAACGGCATGGCATCTTTGTAAATCTTTGTAAAATAGAATCCAAAAATACATACATTGTCTTAATACCATTCTAAACATGCGTTTAAAAGAAATGTCACTTGATCTGAACTAACCTACACCGTGATTAACGATGACATTTAACATTACTCCATGATTATGATATATTTACTACTTTAAACTGATGAGTTTAACTGTAACGATCTTTACTGGTTGTATAACTAGCATATAATAACTTAATAATTGTTTTTCTTTCGATCATCGAAGGTGTTTTAACATCTTTACGAAGGACTTCGCCAAAAAAATACTTCATTATACCAAGTCAAAGCCCATTTGGGTGACTAACTTGATAACCTTGATACATATATGCTTTGGAGGTATGTAAAAAAATGCAAGCACATTGTCGCGCATTACGTTAATAGTCAGACCATGATCATCTTTGTGTACTTGGTCATAGTTAGTCCTTTTGACTTTAAAAATATACTTTTTTAACAGTTTCCCTACTGCCGGTCAACCGTTGTGTTGTTTTTATAATTCCTTAAATCTTTTATTAACTTATGGACATGGACAAGAGATAAAAAATGTATTAGTGGAATCCATCTGCACTCGGCACAAAAAAATCAAATCTATATCTCATAACAGAAAAGTTGAATGTCTTACCGTTACGCATGTAACTACGTATATATGACATATTATTGTTTATTATGAAATACAATTATTGTCCGCATTGTACTATGCGATATTACTCACGTAATTGGCTATACTTACATTTTGATTTCCTGTCAACAAAATTATGTTCAAGTCTGAGGTTACGAAAGTTTATCAGTACACAGAACAATTGGCTTGTGGTATTATGAAAAAAACGAGCATAAAAAAATCTGCAAAGCCTGTAACACTCAAGAATTTTGGAGCATTGATAACTCATGTGTGAAGGTACTAAAATATCTAAATATGTAAAGGTAAGTATGATAGACTTTTTTATCGTATCGTCAACTTATTTTCTTGATTAACATTAATTCAACTAATTCTTTGCATTATTATGGAAGTGAAAAATTAGATAGATACACCTCAACAGATGTTACATTATACCTAAGAAGCTATCAATGTGATGTCATCTCTGTACGTGATGTTCAAGACGTAAACTATCCAATTTGCATACTATGCCAAGTTCAACTTGCCATTTCAATACCCTCCTCCTTTTTTGTTTGTTACTAACTTCTATTACAGCGTTACAAGTGGGGTGCATGGGCGCAACATTACAGGTCCATTTTTACGTTGACATATTGTGAAGCTTGTTTGAGGTCTTTGTTGGAATAAAATGGTATTGCGCAGTGCGCACTTAATCGAATGGACCGGTGAGACACGCTGAGTACTCGATGTATCCAATTCGTCATTTGCTGATGCTGATGGTGATGAAGCTGGAGTTGCGAAAATAAAATATAATGATTGATTGTCATTACAAGGATGATACATTGACATATTTTATTCCGCTGTAACAACAAGTAAACAAACGTATTAATTTGTAATTTTATTGAAGTTATTTCACTGCCGTAATCAAATAATCTAATGAATGTTTTACGTGTTACACAGCCAGGAAACGTATTCTGTTGAATTATCCGACTTTTTGAAGCACGTAGGTACTTATTTTTCTTTTGATATACTAGCGTCAGCATCATTTTTTAAAGGCGTATTTTTTTCTGAATTTTTATGAAAATTTGTATGAAAATAATACTAGAAAATCATGTTTTATGTATTTGGATGTTGTTCGAGCATTGCAAAATTCAAATTACTTTTTAACAAGATCATAATTGACTTCCTCATAAAGCGCGTTGATATTTGATGTGCGGAAACGATATTACTAAAGATGAACAGTTCGAAAATACTTGTGCATTTTGTTTTTGTAATTACAACTTTACGGCAATGATCTAATAACCTACCATGAATTAATTTAAGACTTGGCCTTGCCATAGCCTTGCATACATGTATGTATTCCTCCCACTCATTCAAAACCATTATATTTGTGCTAATTGTGTCACTTTAAATTCCAGACAGTTTTCATTAAAAGACAATTGAATTGAAATTCCAAAAACATTCTAAAAATTGTGCCAGATGCAGCATGCATCTTACAAAAAAATATATGAAAATAACCATTGCAAATTTGCACACAGACTGAAGGTCCATGATACATTGTCTGATTTCACCGTTTCACACAACAAAGTGCTAACCGGCAAACCATTAAGAAATGTTTTGGTTTTTTCATTTTCGGCGGATGCACAAATAATCAAAGTTTTTCATAAAATTTTATCACACGCATTAGCGTAAAAAATAAATAAATTATACGTGACTCGCTTTTTGTACAAAAATTAGCACTCACTTTGTTCATACATTGTTTCATTTCAATTATATAAAAAATAATTACAAATTATGACTAATGTAATCTCCTTTTCGACAACAACCTTCTTAGCTCACTGCTCTTAAAATCATCATCATACATTCTACTCACTTCCCCCTCATTTTTATATTCTTCAGAAAGCTCGTGATAACTTCTCTGTGCAACAACAGCTGCGCTAAATGACAAGCTAACAAACAAATTAAAGATAACATACAACCATTAAACATCACCACCACCAAACAACACAATAACCACACATTTACCGCAAAACCACCAGAAACGTAACGTTGAAGTTGTGAGGTCAGCACCTCTGCATCATCTTTAGACGGACAGTAAACGTATTACAGTGACAGTTTGTTACAGTAGCGTAGCAGCGAAAACGCTGCTTCACACTATTGTCACTTTTTATGTAATCTTTAATGCTTGGCACAATATACAATGTACAAAATAAACATTTTTGTTGGTAATATTTTTCATATGAAGACTGTTTCAATTGTAAAGTGTAATATAGTTTACTGCTTACACATATGAGATTACCTGATGTAACAATAAAACAAGGCGTCTGATTCTAATACGAATCTTCATTATTCTCCAATGCTAAACTAGCCTCTTAAATCTTGTGTACATCGAACAATAAATATATGATATACACATATTATATGTCTTTTTAAAATGCAAATATGCAAAAGGTTAAATGTAACTTATCATCCACCTCTTTTACGAGTTACACGTTAAAATGGTACAGCCATACATCTTTTTGGGGAATTGTATACAATATATAGAAGGAATGCAACATAATAGATAGATTCCAACAAGGAGATGTAAATTATACGTAATAAAAATCAAGACGAACTTCGCTTTCTTCCCAAAAGCCTATAATATACATAAATATTATTATTATTAGAATGAATGACCAAAAATAAGAGGACTTGCTGACATATCCTAGGCTCAATGACTGTTTGCATTAATATTCTAAATCTATTCGCTATATTGCTTTTTCTCGTGTCCGTCATTATAATCTCCATGTATATATTATTGAAAAGGCAGCGTCAACGACAGGTGAATACTGTTAGTCAGTTGTTTTGTTATATGGTAAGATGTCACTGGGCTATGGCCATTTGCCAGTAGTCTGTGCCCAACCTTTGGAAGGCTCGTTTAATGAAAAGTCCGCCTGCATGGTGTTTACTAAAAAAAGTCAATAAGTCGCGACAAAGCTAAGTCACAATCATCCTTAACAGTAATCGTACGCAACGCCAACAAAACAAAC
The DNA here is from genome assembly GCA_034693345.1 of Entomobrya multifasciata. Lineage (NCBI taxonomy): Eukaryota > Metazoa > Arthropoda > Collembola > Entomobryomorpha > Entomobryidae > Entomobrya > Entomobrya multifasciata. Next base: position 8,594 of record JAQFXM010006549.1, on the reverse strand, counting down.
AGGAGAGAAATTACGAATGTCCGTCGTCCGTCCGACGACCGCCGTGACCCAATTTATCCGAAGAGCTTGGCCTAAATATACAAGTCAAGTGTGTGTTTGTGTACTTCGCCTCCACCTGCGCAAAACAAAAGAGGAAAAAGGAAGATATTTTATGGAGCCTTCTTGAAGGAATCTTAATAAATAATGATGACGTTTCATACTACTCACGATAACTATGATGTTGATCTTGCTGATGACGCGTTGTTGTTATCTTAAAACGAAGGGTAATCATTGACATTAAGCTGAAAAAGCAACATTCTAGTGTCCCATGCTATATGGTGAATCGTACAAGACGGAAGAAGGGGAGCTTGTTGTGCAAAAAGTGCAAACCATTGTGACTAGATCACTCACAATTTGCGTCGCTGGAACATCTTTTAATCAACTCTTTAGAGTTGCGTGATAGTCGTGCAGTGACAGCGATGTAGGCTGTATGAAACTTCTAAAAAAACTGAAATTTTTAGCTTATCTTGTGATTAACTGTTAAGCAAAAGCTTAATTATTAAATGTGCACCTGGTTTCTCCTCCCACAATCATTAAATACAAAAGTCAAAATAATGTGCACAGTTTAATTGGTCCTGTGAGGACATAAACTTGTAAAATATTGAATTAGTGCTTCGAATTGTAAATTGCTGGAAATAAATTCTATTTGTTTCAGAATTCGGAAATGTGCAAATAACAAGAATAGTTTTTAAATTTACAAATTGTTAAATGGATTTTGTTAAAATATTTCGTCCTTTTGGAAATATTATAACACAGATCTCTTTGTGAACAAAACACTTTATCACACAAAGGATTTTTTTGTGAAGTTTCCCTAAAACAACATAACACAATGGAATTACAATTACAAACTGTAGGGGTAAGTCAAATACACACAAAGAATACTTTGTTTACTGCATATATAATTAAGAATCGGTCTCCGCTGGACAAAATATCTTTTATTGGTTTGTAATAGCACGTTCGAAAAACTGGTTTTCTTTTTTTATGTCCGCATACATGAAAACCTCAAACTTGCCAAACAGACTTGACGAAAAACTGAATGTTAAGGTGATGGTCAGTTTGGTTGGCGCCTATTAATAGTGAATGTATTTCTTAGAGCCGGAAGAATCTACCCTGAAACAATACAAAGAAATAGTTTTTAATGCTCACATTCCAATCGTTTAGAAGTTGTTATTAAAAAGACTTTAGGTATTTTATGAGTTGAACTCCTTTCATTGTCAGTTTTATAAAGGTACATCTATTTATTTAGAACATAGCCGTCGTGTTACCAGTTACATTTCCGCTTTTCTGCATCGCATCTTGCACAAGAAAATTAAAGTATCATTTCATCTAGTTAATTCATAAAACAAACAATCTAAACTGATAAGTTGCCTCCCAAGAAGAAAAAAAATCAAAAAAAAAAAACTGCAGCTATAACTATTTTGCTCCTGAAATTGGCTACAAAATGTATTGGCATCACAAAATATATTGTGCTGGCTTGGCTGACTGTCCCTACTCTACTAGGACACCAATATACTATATATTGACGTGCCGGTACATGAAATGCAAGGTCGAAGGGCTGGTCTACTAAGTTGACTAAATTACATACACGCATTAAAATATGCAAAACAAGATGTGGCAGTGACCTTCGTATTTTCACACTCGTTGATCAACAAACAACCTTTAACACAAGGAATCACAGATATTCCTCCTCCATACATCACGACACGATGTAAAATAATAGTGGTAATCCTCATCTTTATTTCATATTTTTGCGATTTAAAACAGTTAAAATATGATTCCTAATATGTTTACACAAACCATTGCGGAACAGATGGAGATTAACTATGATTAAGATCTTTATGATAGTGCTGACAATATGATTATTATTCAATCAATCGACGAGACTGGCAAGTAGCCATAATGAGATGCATCATGCATCACATCACATCCCATCACTCAGCTTGATCGAACATCTCCTTTTCCTTTACCTTCAAAAAAATCATGCATAATATAGAAATCCTTAATGACACGCGTTGAACTTTATGATTATGTATGAGCAATAGGTATAGTCTCAGCTAATTTTGTTTTCATTCGTTATACCAGCATTTGTCAACACAAGTATAAAGTCAGATTACTCTGTTTGATACTGTAATTAAGGAATGCTGTCATTTGTGCAATTTCGCATCTCTCACCTTGAAGAATATTTAAGGCTATTTTTTCAAATATGGAAGACAGCACTTCGAGGTGAATTAAAAACTAAATTTTGTTTGATATATTTTTCTTCCTTTAATAGACATTATGTACATATTACATACACAATTCACGATAGTGCCCCCTTGTTTATTTACTGCGTAAGTAATAGATAGTATCTGCGCAATTAGGTGCGAAAATGCCTATTATATGCTACAGGGTGGGTACACTCGGAATTTGTAAGTACTCTTATTTTTTGCCATCCTTGACATTTTCCCCTCTTGACTGCATACGTTTGCGAGACTAATAATGCTTTGATTTTTTTAAATGCAATTAATGGTCATGTGTCATGGAATGCGTAACTCTTGTCCTTCATCGTCTTTAGCCTTTACTATAAATTCGTTAAAAAGCTTTAAGAGATTGAAATCGTCTTTTGGTTGGTTGACGTTGCATGATTTTTATCAGATCGCTGAAAACATTTACATTTAAAAGTATGCAAAACCCTAAAAATTGGTGAATTACCTCTTTTTTATCCTTTTGTTTTTTTACTACTTGTGCCCGTCCGTATACAAAACAAACATTTTGGTTTGAAGTTCGTTGATTTAGAAAACATCAGCTTCAACTTCAACATAGAATCCCCACTTTGGGTCGTTAAGTTATATAGTTTTGTGAAAATATATTTCTTTTGCTAGAACATTCTTGTTATTTTTGTAAAACAAGGGGTTTACGTTTACAATTACCGAAACTGCATGCAACTGAAAAAGTAGCCATATACTCTGGGACGGGTAGTAATAAAATATTTTTTAACTGCCCCTTCTCATTCACATTATTTCAGACTTATTTACTACATCTATCATCCCTGTATATTTCCAACTTGTTGTTTTCAATTTCAACTTTGTTACCAGACAGGACCTTTGCACTCGTCATCATCATTCTATCGCATTAAACCAAGCCTCATCATAATAATTTTTTTCATCAAAAATATTAACGTTGATAGACGGTGGATGACTTTACCCTTGTGCACTATAATGAAGCTTGTATGGAACAGGATTGGAAAATAAATGTGAAAATGACACTAAGATTCCATTATAATTTTTTTGCAGTATGTTTTTGCGAGGCTGCACGATCATTTGTATGTGAAACTTGTTTACATACTACAGCCAATTTTTAAAATCTGGTAGAGTGGAACTATATTCTAACTATAAATACAATGCTAATTTTGAACCAAAAGGGACGAGGGAATTTACCTGAGGGAATTGTTCAATGAGAAAGCTGTATAATATTGCAAAAGTATTAAAAAAATTGTTGTTTGTGCTAAAATATGTATGCATGATTGTAACAAGCTTGGTCTCTAATACTCAAGATATTCGTCTATATAGTTAAATAGTAATAAATAGATGACAAGGGTTAGTTTTTGTTAGATTTTTTTCAAGTAATTTTGTAACGTTATCAGCTGGCAAAGGTTCCATGTGCATTTTTCAGTGTATCTTTTCAAGTTATGCAGATCACATCATCCTCAACACTGTAAAATGTTTTTTTTTCTTTTGGGGTTGTCAAACAAGTTTTAGGTTTTGCTGCTAAATCTTCCTTTCAAATGAGACAAAGTTTTTGGTAGCCAAGTTTTTCGGCGTTTGTAGAAATAGGAGCGCTTGATATCAAGCAGGTTCAATAATAATTGTTCACGCAGTAGCACAGTAAAAAATACAACTTATGTACCTATAGGTTCGTGTCAAAATAATAATGACCACGACGATTATCGTGATAGTACATGCATCAACTGCCTGCAAAAAGGCAAGCTATTCTTGAAGCAAAAATTGTTTTGAGCAAGATGAATTAAAAATGCAAAACCTGGACCTGCCTGTATATATTTTACATTGTTACTTATTCTAGTAAGAATTTCTGCTCAATGTACACAAAAACAAAATATATATCCTCAGTCCCTAACTACCAATTAACCTGAAGTAGGAGGAGAGATAGATGATGATTCGACGGGATGCTATAATGTGTGTTATATGTATGTAGCTACATATATTCAGTTTTTATGCAATTTCTTCGGTTTCAGACAATCATCTCGTCGGGAGCAAAATAGAAATCAGTTTTCGAGCAATTGTCAATGTAAGTTGTCATGATTGAAAAAGCAGCTTATATTTGGTTGGGGGTACCTGGTACTCACTTCAGGAATTCCTTTTCATGAAAAAGTAGCTTTGTATGTGATTAGAACACAGTAGTGCAATAGACTGTGTAATTTACTGCAAATAAACAGAATATAGGTAGTTTTCTTGTTGTTGTTTTTGAAATAAATCATCTCATTGCAAAAAGGTGTCAAAAAATAGAAAAAAAAGTTGAAATGGCTCAAGTGCATTGGAATTCGACTTCATCTTCCGCTTCTAGCAAGAGTCACTACTTAAAATCAGTACGTACAATATAATCATCAATTATTGCATCTTTCATAGACAACTTACTAACATCATTCAAATTTCAAAAAAGCTTGCGAAAGGGAATTGTCTGTTTATATCTATTTGTTGCTCAAGTGTGTGAAATCTTATTAAGAATTTTAATAAGGTGACCTAATAATCGTACTTTTTGTTTATAAAATGTTTGTAAAAAAATATGGTTCCATGCAATTTTCAACAGATTAAAACTGGAGTGGAGCCTCCTAGCGTTTTCTCCATTGTGAAGTTGGTATTTGGAGAATTCGACACAAACGAGACTAAAGAATGGATGGAACATCACTGGACCATTTCTCTCTACTTCGTAGTAGCCTACTGCCTTTTTATCTGCTATGGACCAGAGTACATGAGAAATCGGAAGCCAATGAATTTAAAATGGGCCATGACTTGGTGGAACTTTTCGCTAGCCGTTTTTTCAATTATGGCTTGCTTCACGATCCTCCCTGAATTTTATCAAATTCTTGCAAAGCCTAATGGATTTCACACTTCTGTTTGTGCTCCAACGTATGTCAATTATGAAAATATGTAAATATATGCCAGTGAGTGCGTGACACGACAAGTGCTACAAAAAAAATGCAGCTAACGCACTATAAAAATTGTGATAAGCACTTACGTTGAAAAATGAATGAGTATTTTTATTTAAATTTTTACAGTACTGCAATTAGTAAAGAATCTCTTAGATGGGGATGGCTGTTCACTTTGAGCAAGCTACTTGAGCTTGGGGATACCGTCTTTCTTGTGCTTAAGAAAAGGAAAGTCATCTTCCTCCATTGGTAAGGCTCTTTGTCATGTATTTCGCACGTGGCATAGTTCTTTTATACTTTAATCACATAGTACAGCAATATTTTTTCTACTTTAATTTGGGTGCAATGTAACATGACTCATTATGTGTCTACATTAATCATCTCTTGACCCAACAAGATATACACAAAGGAGGAAAAATATTTGTCTTTGTTACATCGTTAAATTGTTAACCTTTTTGCGAATTCTCATTAATTTTTGGTTTAATTAGGTTCCATCACATCACTGTTCTTCTCTACTGCTGGTACTCGTATTCTGCCCAGTTATCCTCTGCTCGATGGTTTATTTGTGTCAACTTCTTCATCCACGGAATGATGTACTTTTATTACGGATTACGCGCATTCTATTCCATTCCCAAGATTATGGCTATGTTCCTGACACTTATGCAAATGAGTCAAATGGTAATTGGAGTGGTGGTGAATGTTTATGCATACCGGATGAAAAATCGAAACGTGGCATGTGATATGCCACTCAGACACATTTACCTGGGATTTCTGATGTACGCGTCTTACTTCTTTCTTTTCGCACACTTCTTCTACAAAGCTTACATGAACGGAGGAATAGCTAGCACGATGAAAGGCGAAAAGGCAAAAAAACAGTAAAAATTTGCTAGTTTTATTCTTAGGTATATATGAACCAGAAATTTTTAAAATGTGAATATGTCAATGTCACTGTTTTAGTCAAGCGCGTACACACATTATAAATATCAATATGATTATCAATTAATTTTTAATTTAAGAAGACTTATTTCAGGAATTCCTGAAGTATATATATTATGTGTTTGGAAAAAGACAAATTGTAATTTCAATATATGTACGTATCATCATTTTTAATATTATTCAGGTTACAAAATATGTACATCGACGGAGACTCAAGTCGAAGCATAATGTCAAATTTTGTCGACAAGATTTGGCACTAACACAAAAAGTGTCAAACGCACTTTGACAGAAGTGCATGAAAAGGCACTAAAGCAAATATGGGGTAACTTGAGAATTAGAATGCATGAAATTCTCCGCGAAATGAGGATCATTTTGGTATATACATTCCTATTTACAATTGATTCAAGCGGGAGCAAAGTAAAATGAAACAAAACTGCGTTGTAATCAAATCCTTTCATATAAAACGACCAAGTTTGATTAATGAAACCAGTATTTGCCTTAATAGTCACCATTTTACGACATAAATCGTAGTGATTAGTCACATGATTAGTGAATCGTAATTAAAAATTTAAAACAATGTGTTTGTTTGTGATTATCAACTTTGTCATTTTGTATTATTAGCTCTACTGGAAAATTGATGTTTTTGCGTTAGTGCCTTTTCATACCCTTCTGTCAAAGTGCGTTAAGCCAGCCCTTTTATTACCTGACAGTTTTTGTGTAAGTGCCAAATCTTGTCGACAAAATTTGACATAATGCTTCGTCTTGAATCTGCGTCGACATGCATAAAACGTACATTTGTAACTTCAATATCATTATGCGCTAAAATTATTTTCTGTAAATGTGTGTAAGTATATTGTACTATAGTATGTATATAGTATTGTATTGTATTCACAGGATGGGTGACCAAAAGCATTGTCAGTTAATAATCGATGGTTAGTGGGGACTTTTATTCATTAGTTTTCTATGTTGCAAAAAATATGCAATAAAATTATTATTATCCAATGCACAATGTATGATACTTATGTATAATATCACTTTTCCATATTCTGATGTAATCATTAACAATAATTCTTTGTTCCGAAAAATATTAATTTTGCTTTTATTAAGTTTGGTGTATCATGCAAGTGTGCAATGAAGATTGATTAAAATTGAAAAATGACTGGTACTTGGCATCGGATTTTTTTACATTTTGAATACTTGCATAAAAACATTCACCTTTAAATAATGAGAAAACTTTCCGGATCTAACAACAGATAACATATTAGTGTCGCTAAAAGTAATGTGATACATGAAGGTGGCGAATGGTTAATTACTGTCGCATAATATCCTATCCAAAAAGATTAAAATAACATTCAAACAACCATTTAATTTTATTGATCGTAAATATACACACAAGTAATTGTGTACTTACTCGCATTTCTTCCAATCTATTTATTATAACAGACTATGAGGCGTCTTTAAACATTGACATCATTAGATGTTTGGAACTGAGAATAAAAAGTTCGTCTGCCAGCTCAGCTTAGTTCGTCTAAAAAGCTCAGCTAAAAGGATGAGTGCATTTTACTGTTGCTTCTCACGTGCCCTTGCATTTTTGTCGTACAAGCAAACCATTAAAATAGTTCATCTATGCACATTTTGAAGTTGTATATTTTTTAAAAAATCTATTAACTAATTAAATACTGGACATGATTGATTAATGGAATTCCCTTTCCTCCAAGCTTGCATAAAATGCTAAAAAAATTCAAGTGTCTTACTACACACGATCTGGTAAATGCTTACGTGCCTCCAAAATTGTTATTTGCATGAATTCATGAAGTAATGAGTAGTTTACGGCGACTTAACTATAACTAAATATTTCGATCGCGACGCCCTGGGGACGGGATTTTTCGAAAATGTTCTGTTACTTTTTACTTGAACATGACTGGAAGGCAATTAATTATCCACACCACCACCCAAGCATGAAAAGGAGGTTTGATCAGGCTGCTGGGTGAATCCTGTGTATAATATCCATCTACGAAGTCCAGGTTGAGGGGGACGAGAGTTTCCTTGTGTTTTAACAATACCCTGAGCTTCGTTTAAAAGGAAGCGTGCATTTAAGCTTCTTACGTGCTGATGCATTTTCGTGAGTACGTTTTTACAAGCATTCCATTTAAACACCCGGGGTTTACAAAAAAGAAGTAACTCGGTGCACATCACCAAGTCGTATTTTTTGAAGACTATTAATCTACTGATTATCGTTAGATTACTAATTATTTAATAAATTACATAGTACTTTTGGAGTACAGTTAAGAATAGTTGATAAGTTGTGTACTATAATCTCTCGTAGGTTAAAAGTAATAAAGACCAAGGCAAAGTGTAGCGGTGCGGTTGGAGGCAGTATACAACTGGATCTAGCCGAGTTTTGGCGTTTTAAATTACGTATTGTGACCTCGTGAAGGAAGGTTTCCAGAGGAAAAGTAAGTTTCATGTATGTTCT